>PVIW01010815.1:0-41575 GCA_004026585.1 Noctilio leporinus
AAGGAATAGGCCTGCAGTGGTCAGGAGGAAAGGGGGAGGGGGGAGGGGGGAGGCAGAGGCAAAGAAGGGGAGCAGCTTAGACAAGAACCTAGTATAAAGGAACCATGGACATGGACAACAGGTGGGATTGACTTTGCGGGGAAAGGGTGGGTGGGGAGGGGGGCAGAGGGGGGAAAAAAAGGGATGGATGTAATACAACAACAATAAAATTAAAAGAAAAAAAAATTATTTTAAATAATCAAAATAAATAAATAAATAAATAAATGCCCTATAGGAGGCCTCACCTGTGACACTAACTGTACCATGGCAAAGATAAACACATTCTTATTCACCTATTCTCCTGACAGAAAGCTCTCAGGGGAGAGGAATCATGCACAACAGTTATCGCTTCTACTCAAGAACCCTAAGATATAGCAAAGATCACTTCATCCCTTCTTTAATCCAAATTAAATTGGTACTAAGTCCTACCAGTTGGCTGGAGAAACATGAAATTTCAGCCATTGGTAGGCCCCCTCTTCATATCTTCCTTTCCAGCATCACCATGAGACTATATAATATTGGTTCACATGGCACCAGATAACACAGTTGTGTTGGGTGATGTTAGTTTTGGTGTTCACTGTTGAAGTCCACGTGGTCAAGCTAAGCAGGTGGCTCCCCACGCCCATCTCCAAAGTCCAATCTAAAGGCTGTTTTTAATGAGGCCTTCCCAACTTTTCCATTGGGACAAATCTTTACCTCCTCTGAGTTTCCTCTCCTTACCCCCAACTGATGTTGACTGCATTCTAGCATCTGCTCTAACATCTATTTTGTATACTTACCCCATTCAGTAATCCATCCCTAGTCTTCAAAGGAATCATTTTAGTTACATCTGCTTCTCTTACCAGTAGCTAAAGTAGTGCCTCATACAATAAGGTTTTAAATTAATACTTAATCATCTTCTATTCTTTCCTCTTAATTCCAGGAGACACTTTCTGGGACATAGGACTCATTCTGTAGAGCTCAGCCCAAATATTCCTGCTCCAGGGAAGCTGGCACCTGTCCCTTCATCTATTTGTATCATTATGTACTTATATCTGTCTGGACCACAGGACTATAAGCTCCATGAGGGCAAGAACATCTGTTTTTGTCTGTAATCTGCCTAAAGGCCTGGTAACCAGTAGCCAATCAAATAAGAATTAACTTAAGTAATAAAGATCTCCTCCCCTGCCATCAAGCTGTTTATCTGCCAGCTGTGTTTGGGTTTTCTGAAGTGGTGAGGTTCATTCAAAGCCAAGGGGTAAAAGTTCTCTCCTAAGGTAAAAGCAGAAGCTTCTCCCCCAACAGGACCTCCCTGGAGAAGCAGAGAGTGAGAATCAAGATGCTCATCCACCTCTCAGACTCTTTCTACCACTTCCACTTCACTTTCCTGCCTCTGCTTCTATTAGGAAAAGCCTTAGCCCTTTCAACTTTTTTCCTTTTCCACAAGAGAGATCCAGGCAAACTTGAGCAGAAATTTAAATTCACTCAAATATGCAAATAAAAGCCCTTTATGGGCCACTCAGGCCATTTCTTCAATACTATTTTCTACCTCTAGAATGTGCAGCAATAGAGATTTCAAGGTTGAAGGTAGCAAATAATTCAATTAATTCAATTAATGGGCTGGGCACTCAAGGATTGACTACAGTGCTAAGTGAGAATGACATGATGACATTACAGACTAGCCTAGGGGACTGTGAGAAACCTGGTTCTTAGCATTGATGGAAGAGGTGATATTTTAGCTATTTAAGGTTTAAATTGGCCTCTTCTAGGAGAGCCTAGATCTGTACTTTCCCATGCAGTAGCTACTAGCCACCTGTGGCTATTTAAACTTCAATTCAACTAAAAATTAACTTTCTTAGTCCCACTAGTCACATTTCAAGTATTTAATCACCACATGTGGCTAGTAACATCGTATTGAACAGTAAGTGCTATAGCACATTTCTATCAATACGGAAACTTCCATGAAACAGCACTTCTCTAGGTGCCTAGAACACACATCAAGTTGAAAATCATCTCAGTGAGAAGACTTGCACTTAAATAGGAAATGCTAAATAAACAGCCACTCTTTTTGCTACATGCCAGATTCCGTTATACCAGCATATCATTAAATATTCACAACATAGGCTTGGGCTAGATGTGGTATCTTTTAACCTTTGAGCTCATGTGCTAGTGTTGTCATTGCAAAATATCTCTGAACTGTTGGCCATATTTGATAGAAAATGAAATGAGCCATATGGATGACTCAACTTCCTCACTTCCTCTTTCTGTTTTTCTTTGCCTTTCTAACCATTTGAGCATACATACCTCCTGATGAGATGGGTTATAACTCCAAACCCGGACAGGCGGTAACATGGACAGAGAGACCGCCCAGGGTGGGGCCTGAGCAAGGGCAGCTGTTCCACTAGGCTGGCTCAAGTCCTCGGGCCCACAGCGCATACTGAGAACTTTCAGGAATGCAACATCACAGAATGGGATTTTTGCTTCAAAATATGCTCGTTACCAAGCCAGTGTGATGTGCAAAGAGTAAAAAGTAATGATTCTCCTGCACGAAAATAAAAGTAACATTCAGCCTGCTTTCTATTAAACATAGAGACTGAAGCAATGCAAGCATAGGCAACTGGAATCCACAGATAATTCCAGTTTCCTCTGGCAAGTGACAGCAAATGAGGTCATTTTCAGAGGCTGCAAGGCAAATATTAATGTAATAAACAGAGATAGAAATTGTAAAAATATAACACACCCAGAGCTTGACTTGTGAGGAACAAATAGGAATCAGCCCAGGTACCCATTCAGGCTTGATTGACATGCTCCTGCTGAGCCCTTAGACTACATGTTCATAAACTCACTGCTCATTCAGGACCTTTGGGCTTAATGCAAATTAATTAGTTGAACTGCCATGCAGCTCATTTGACCATTATTGAGGTTTTAAAGTAATTAATAGTGAAGACAACTCATTAAAGCCTTTCCAGGCTGCTGTAGCAGTTTATGAATTATATAAGTTCCGTATTAATGTGAGTCCTTTGTGACTGCAGATTAGCTGGGGGATATTCATTAAGATGGAATAAAAAAGGCAACAGTAGCTGCGACATCCTTTTGTTTCATATTCCCTGACAGCTTTCCAGGGAGCTCAATGTGAAGATATAAAAATAATATGCTGTATTTCGACAGCATTTTACAAACAGGATAATACTGTTCATTCCATTTGATCTTCCCACTAATCCTATGAGCTCAGTAAAGCTCTTGTTATTCACTTTGTTTTACACACAAAGACCTAAAGCTTAAAGTAGTTAAGTACCTTACACAGATAATAAGAAAGGGAATGTAGTCAAATACCCAGGCCTGCTAACTCCCCACCCAGTGTTCTCCCAGGACACCAGAGTGCCAAGATTGGTGTTTCACTCTTTCTGAAACACCAAGCTTCTCTAGAAAGAGCCCCTCCTGTCTCCTGCCTTAACTGTATGAAATGTCCAAAGTGAAAGATTCACCACTTTGGCTTGGACAAGGATTCCCATGTTGTAATGAGGAAAAGGATTTTCACTGAGAGATGAAAGAATAGAAATGTTTTTATTGCACTCTCCCTTTACAACCCCATTAAAGCTATAAAAACTAAAGATTCACTTCTGTGTTTTCTTCTAAGAATGTTATAGTTTTAGCTCTTATATTTTGGTCTGTGACCTGTTTTGAGTTATTCTAATATACAGTATAATATACAAGTACATACAATCAGTTGGCAAAATTTTAGTAAAATAAACAACATACCACAAAAGTGTTATATTTGAAAATAAATTTATTCTTATATATAAATACATAAACAGTAATTATGTTTTTAATTGTTAAAAAAAAGTCTCCATTTGCTGTAATAACAGACTGGACTCGACTTCAAAATCTTGAGCACACTTTCATTAATTTTTCTTTATCTATGGACATCATAATGTTTTCAATCTTAGCTTTAACAGCCTCTTTATTGGAATGAGGTTGTTTATTAACTTCTCTCTCACAAATGTTACACACATAATAGTCTCAAGGATTTGCATCTGGTGAACTAGGGGGCCAGATTTCCTTTGACCGGAATTCAGGAACATTGACACTGAGAAATTCTTGCAACTTTTCAGCATTATGTGCTGGTGCACCATCTTGTTGGAAGATAAAATGATATCCATTTGTGACTTGCTTCATCCACAGTATAACTTTCTCTCAAAATGTCAAGGTAAACATCAGCAGTCACCTTCAAGCCTTGTGGAAAAAAATGCAGGGTCATGATATTTCCTTCATTGCTGACAACACCTAACACCATCACTGTAGCAGGAAATTTCGTTTTCATGACAAGTGGGACTTCATTAAGATTCTCGCAGAGACACCTGTTGTTTCTTCTGTTGACTGTTTGGTCCTACTGAGAATTGTTAGCATCAGAGAAGAAAATCAGAGGATTTTGGTGTGTGTGGGGGGGATTTTCAATTTTGTTAGCAGTTTCCTTGCTTTTTGAAAGCACCTTTCCTTTGGCTGCTGTGTCATAAACTTGTCTCTTCTAAGAACATATAATCTGTATCTGATATCTTCAGCAATAATCTTGTGAACTGTTGCATCCAGAATCTGCAGTTCTCTTGCTATGGAGCACATTGACTTTATAGGATCTTCATTGATGATCTCCTGGATTCTGTGAACAATATCTGGACTTGTATGATCCCTTCTATTTCTAACTTGGTGTGGCAACATCAGGATCAGCATCATATACCCTCTTGGTATTGCCAATTGTATGTAAAGGGATGTTATTGAAATCCACAATTTCCTTAGCAATTGGCCCTGCAAGCAGTCCGAAAATTATGGTTGCTCTAACATGGTATTCCTTAACATGACGGTTGCTCTCAGAGTTTAATACTTTCTACCTGAAACAATTATGTCAAATCATAACCTCAGAAACATAGTTTTTCAAAATTAGTAAGAAGCATATGAAATAAGGAGATACAACATTATTGCCAATTTATCATACACACCCTGTAATTCCTTTGCATGGATTCAATTGTCTCAGTATCATTTGTTGAAAAGACTGCTTTTTCCTTATGAAAATTCAGTTGACCATAAATCTAAGGTTTTATTTCTGGCCTCCCAATGTATTACATGGATCTACATGTTTACCTTATGCCAGTGCCACACAGTCTTGATCATTGTTTTGTAATAAGTTTTGAAATTGGGAGATGTGAGTCCAACATTTTTTTTTTCTAAATTGTTTAGGCTATTCTGAGTCCCTTGTATTTCTATATGAATTTTAGGGTCACCTTCCCTATTTCAGAAAAAGTCAGTTGGAATCTTGATAGGGTTTGCACTGCATCTGTAGATTAGTTTGAGGACTATAGTCATATTAACAATATTAAGTCTTCCAATTTATGAGCATAAGATATATTCCCATTTTATGTTTTCTTTATTTCCATAAAATTTTATAGTTTTCAGTGTACAATTTTTACATTTCTTCTGTTAAAGTTATTCCTAAGTATTTTATTCTTTCTAATGTTAATGTAAATGGAATTATTTTCTTAATTTCATTTTGGGGTTGTTCGTTGCCAATGGATAGAATTACAATGACTTCTGAATATTGATAATATATCCTAAAATCTTGCTGAACTTATTAGTTCTAATAATTTTTGGTGTAAATTCCTAAGATTTCTTATATAAAAATCATGTTATCTGCAAAAAAAAAAAAAGATTGTTTTTCAAATTTAGATGCCTTGTATTTACTTTTCTTGCCTAATCACTCTGGTATGATGTTAAACAGAAGTGTTAGGAGTAGAAAGCCTTGTCTTGCTCCTTATCTTGGGGAAATGATTTCAGTTTTTAAACATAAAGTTTGATGTTGACTATACGTTTTTCAGAGATGCCCTTTTTCAAATTGAGAAAATTCCTTTCTATTCCTAACTTGGTGAATGTTTGTAACATAAAGCAGGGTTGAATTTTGTCAAAATCAAGTAGATACTTTCTCTGAATCTACTGAGATGATCATGTAGTTTTTGTCTCTTAATCTATTAATATTGTATTACATTGATTAACTTTTTATTTTGAACAAATCTTGCATTCCTGGGAAAATATCCCAGATGGTCATAGTATATAATATTTGTATATTGCTAGATCAGTTGCTAGTACCTTATATAAGGTTTTTGGTCTATATTCATAAGGGATATTAGTCCATAATTTTCTTATGTTATCTTTGTCTTATTTTAGAATGAGTTGAAAAGTATTCCTTTCTATTCCATTTTTGTGTAGACTTTTTGAAAGATCAGTCTTAGTTCTCCTTTAAATATATGGTAGAATTCACCAGTAAACCCATCTGGTCCTGGGGAATTTATTTTTATTACAACTCAATCTCATTATTTGTTATAGATGTAGTCAAATGTTCTATTTCTTCGTAAGTCAGTTTTTATAGTCTCTTTCTTCTATGAATTCTTCCATTTCATCGTAATTTTCTAATTTGACAACCAAATTATATTATAGAACAATCATCATTCAGAACCATCAGAAATTCAGCTGAATGGAAGTCTTACAACTATGAAATTAAAGAAGAAACTACAGTGTGACTGGTAGGAGGAGTTGAGACATTGAATGGACTGGTCCCACACCCAGGTGTGGCAGATAAAAATTGGAAGGGATATATAAGGAGTGAAGGGTCCCAGCCTCATACCAGGCTCCCCAAGTCAGGGTTCCAGTGTCAGAGAGATAAGTTTCCAAACTTTTGGCTGTAAAAACCAGCAGAGACTGAGGCCATGGAAGACAGAAACTGTGAGAACCCCTGGCAGTTCCTCTTAAAAGTCCATTGAATTCATTCCCTCTGAGCTCCAGCAGGGGTGAGAGTGGGGAAGCAGCAGATTGAAAGACATCAGAGACATACAGGAAAGAACTGAATTGCCCAGATCAGGGTGAGAGCTGTTTGGCAGCTTCCCCCAGACAGAAGTGCTGGCAGAAGACATTGTTCTTTATTTGAGTCCTCCCCTCACAGAGTCGCAAAGCCAGCAGGCAGGCAGCATAACTGAGACTTTATCAGCCTGCCTCTTACTGTCTTCCCCACTTTGGTGATGCCCTGAGGCTCCACCCCACCCAAGTTTTGGGCACACCCAAGCTGTTTGCAGTGACTTTTCTATAGGAATGACAATTTTTGGTTCATGCTTCAAATTTTCCTAATGTACCTCAAACAAACAGCGTCTAGCTTCAGCAAGCCCCATACCTCTTGCTAAGTTGCCTAGGCCCAGCACTAGCAGCAACCAGCCTTGGTTCATAGCTTGGCTTCCTTCAGACACCTCCAAGCCCAGCACATATAGCAGCCATCTGCAGATCAATTTCTACTTTATGTTGTATGACCCTGGACAGAACACAGGCAGTGGCTGATCTTACATATACCAACAGCAGTTAAGGCTCAGCTACAACAGAAAGGTATATACAGCCTACACAGTGAGTGCACCTCAAAAACCCAGCTTGGGTAATAGGGGGTCTTTGTCACTGGACCCTATGGTATACTACATTAGGCTACTCTACTAAACCTGGGAGATGTAGCAGCTCTACCCCATACATAGAAATAAACACAGGGAGTCTTCCAAAATGAGGAGACAAAGAAATATGTCCCAAATAAAGGACCATAACAAAACTACAGAAAATAAACTAAACAAAATGGAAACAAGCAAGTTATTAGATGCAGAGTTCAAAACATTGGTTATAAAGAATGCTCAGTGAGTTCAGTGAGAACTTCAACAGCATAAAAAAGGGCATGGAACCCATAAAAAAGAACCAGCCAGAAAATAAAGAATAGTTTACAAGGAACCAACAGTAGAGTGGATGAAGCCAAGAATCAAAAATCACCAGTTTGGAATACAAGAAAGTTAAAAAAGAAAACCAATCAGAACAACTAGAAGAAAAAATGAATCCATAAAGATAGGGATAGTGTAAGGAGCCTCTGGGACAACTTCAAGCATACAGACATTTGCACCATGCAGGTACTGGAAGGAAAAGAGAGAAAACAGGAAGTTGGAAACCTATTTGAAAAAAAAAAAAGGACAGAAAACTTCCTTAATTTGGGGACAGATATAATGAACAAATCCAGGAAGCATAGAGAGTCCCAAGCAAGATGAACCCAAAAAGGCCCACACCAAGACACATCATAATTAAAATGCCAAAGGTTAAAGAGAGAATCTCAAAAACAGCAGGAAAAAAACCAGTTACCTACAAGGGAGCCTGTGTGAGACTGTCAGCTGGTTGCTCAAAAGAAACTTTGCTGGGTAGAAGGAATTGGCAAGAAACATTCAAAGTGATGAAAAGTAAGGTCCTACAAATAAGATTACTTTCTCCAGCAAAGCTATCATTCAGAATCAAAGGACAGATAATAAGCTTCCCAGGCTAGAAAAAGCTAAAGGAGTATAACACCACCAAACCAGCATGAAATGTTAAAGGACCTTCTTAAGAAGAATATTATTAGGCCCTGGCTTGGGGCTCAGTGGAAAGGTGCCAGCCTATGAACCCAAAGGTCGCTGGTCCAATTCCTCAGCCAGGGCACATAATCAAGTTGCAAGCCAGATCTCCAGCCAGGCCCTTAGCTGGAGGCAGGTGGAAGGCAACCATGCATTGATGTTTCTCTCCCTCTCTGCCTCCCTCTCTTCCCCTCTCTCTAAAAATAATAAAATCTTTTTTAAAAAGAAGAATATTAAAAATATCAGCAATAAAATGACAACAAATACTTATCTACCCAGAGGTGAATCCAAAAAAAAAGAAGCAAGCAGAACAGAAACAGAATCATATATACAGAGAACATTTTGATAGTTGCCAGATGGGAGAGGGGCTGGGGAATGGGTGACAAATGTGAAAGGAATAGAAGTACAAATTGGTAGTTACAGAATAGCAATGGGGATGTACAGTACAGTATAGGAAATAGAGTAGCCAAAGAACACATATGCATGACCCATGGACACAGACAATGGTGTGGGGATTGCTTGAGGGACTAGGGGGGTGCTGGGTAGAGGGGGGGAAAGGGGAAAATACAGACAACTGTAATAGCATAATCAACAAAATATAATATTTAAAAAATTCTAATTTGTTGGTGTGTAATTATTCATGACCTTTAATTCTCCATTTCTGTAAGGTCAATAGTGAAGACCTCTCTTTCATTTCTGATTTTATTAATTTGAGCTCTCTTTCTCTCTGTCTCTCTCTCCCTCTCTTTTCTTTTTGTCTAGTTGAAGGTTTGTCAATTCTGTTGATTTTATCAAAAAACCACTGGGGTAATAAGATGGAAGATCTACTTATTCATATTGTAATAATTCCCAATGTTGAGAGGTCCTGGCTAGGATAATTCATCAGGTACAACGTTCTTTCCTGTAAATCACATGTTGGCTTGGCCCTTGCCTGTTCCTCCCCATGGCTGCCACATAATAGGTATTTATGCAGATGTTATACTATCTGATAGAGGAAGACAAAAAAATAAAATAAAATAAAACACTTTTCAAGATTCTCCTGCAAACCCTCCCTCACATTTCATTGCCAGAACCGAGTCACATGTTCTCCCTCTATCCATTCTCTAGCAAGGGGACTGAAACTAATATGATGACATAAACTAGAGCTGACCCTTGAACAATACAGTATTGAATTGTGCAGGTCCATTAATAGGCAGATTTTTTCCCAATGGACCCATGCAGTTCAATTTACCAATGCAGTTCAAACCTGTGTTTTTTCAGGTATCAACTATATTTTCCATCTATATTTTAGATGTATATATATATTATACATATATATAAAATACATGTATATATAAATATATATATAGATGTATATATATATTTAGAAAATATATCAACTATATTTTCTCATCCATTCATGGATGAGAATCCATGAATACAGACAGCCATCTTAAGTTATATGAGATTTCCAATTGCACAAAGGGTTGACATCTTTAATTCCTGTATTGTGCAAGGGTCAGGTGCAATTAGCACACATAGAAAAAGGTGAGACATGAACAAAATTATGACAAGAAGGAAAGAACTCAGCAGATACTGCCTGACATTGAAAAAGATATTTAAACAAATGTACTGATTCTAATTCCTGATAATTTTTCATAATCCTCTTCATGAATTTTAACTGATATCTTTTTTATCCTCACCCAGGGATCTTTTTATTTAATTGCTCTTTTTATAAAGAGAGAAAGGGAGCAGGGAAGGGAAGAGAGAAACATCATGCAAGAGAGAAGCATTAATTGGTTGCCTCCCTTATGAGCCTGGCCCAGCAACCTCCCATGCCCAGACTGGGTATTGACCTGAAAAACTTTTTTCAGTTATGGGACAACTGCTCCAACCAACTGAGCCACACTGACCAGAGCAAGAAACTGGTATCTTTTACTCTAGAAGACATATCAACTAAAAGTTCAATTATTTGAGATGCCTTTTCTTTGTTTTTATCAATAAAAATACTTAATTTTTTAAAATTTTATTGTTGTTGTATTATATCCATCTCCTTTTCACTCCCCTCTGTCCCCTTCCCCACCCACCCACTCCCCCAGAAGTCAATCCCACTTAGTGTCTATGTCCATGGTTCTTCCGTACTAGTTCCTTGACTAAACTGCTCCCCTTCTTTGCCTCCTCCATCCCCCTCCCTCCTGCCCACTGAAAGTCTATTCATTGTATTTATGTATCTGGTTCTGTTTTGCTTGTTTGTTTTGTTCATTTTTGTCCTATAACAGGTGAGATCATATGGTATTTGTCTTTCACTGGCTGGCTTATTTCACTAAGCATACACGAATCATATAGTTTAGTAGTTTGCAAGTTCCATCCAAATTGGTCTTCATTCTCAGAATCTTTTCTAACCTAAAGATGGACTGATTTCACAACACACCCATGTCCAGTTGGTTGCTATTTAAAACATAAATTGCTAACAAAATCTATTTATTACACACCCACAAATAAGTACATATTTTGTAACAATGAATAAGAAAGATAGCATATCTTTCTTATGTGTATGTAATATACATCCACATTTTCTTAGGTTTTTCTTCTTCCTTAACTGCATTACGTTTTTCTGAGTTATTGCAAGTAACCTGATTTTCCAATATTGTGAAATGATTCCAATCTAAGAAAACTTAACCTGCAGTAATGCCGATGCAAGTAACATACAAAATTGTACCTTATTTAGTAAAATCTATTTATAATGATCACTTTAAAGCATTCATAAGTGAAAGCTGGTTCTTATCCATTTCTGCCCTATGTCTTTTGATTGGTGCCTTTAATCCATTTACCTTTGTACCTGTGTTTCTGTCTGTCTCTCTGTTTCTTCATCTTCTTAAAGCAGACCTTTTAGTATCTCTTGCAATGCTGGTTTGGTGGAGATGTATTCTTTTAGACTTCTTTTGTCTGAGAAACTCCTTATTTCACCTTCCATTCTGAATGACAGCCCTGCTGGGTAGAGTATTCTTGGTTGCAGGCCTTTGTTTGTCATTGCTTGAAATATTTTTTGCCATTCTCTTCTAGCTTGTTGTGTTTCTGTTGAGAAATCAGCCAATAACCTTATGGGAACCCCCTTGTATATTATTAGCTGTTTCTCTCTTGCTGCTTTTAGGATTCTCTCCTTGTCTTTGAAATTTATCATTTTCATTATGATGTGTCTTGGAGTGGGCCTGTTTGGGTTCATCTTCCTTGGGACCCTTTGTGCTTCCTGAGTTTGCATGACATTTTCTCTCTTCAAATTAGGGAAGTTTTCTGTCATTATTTTTTCAAAGAGGTTTTCTATCCCTTCCTCTTTCTCTTCTCCTTCTGATATCCATATGATACAGCTGTTATTATGTTTCATGTTGTCCTGCAGCTCTCTTAAAACCTCTTCATTCTTTTTCAGTCTTTTTTCATTTTGTTGCACTGCCTGGGAATTTTTTTCTACATTGACCTCTAGCTTGATGATCCAATCCTCTGCTTTCTCTAGCCTGCTTTTGATTCCTTCTACTGTGTTCTTCAATTCAGAAATTGTATTCTTCATTTCCTTCTGGCTCTTATTGATGGTTTCTATGTCCTTTTTAATGCTGGTGTAGTTCTCAGTAAATTCCTTGTAGCTTTCCTGGAGTTCTTTGTGTTCCCCTGGAGTTGTTTGTAGTTTTCTTTGAACTCATGAGAACCATTGAACTTCTCTATCATCATTATTTTGAATTCCACGTCTGAGAATGTGTTTGCCTCTATTTCATTTTGCACTCTTCGTGGGGAGTCCTCCTTTCCATTTGCTGAGGGTTTATTTCTTTTTCTTCCCATTGTAGGTGACTCTTGTTTGTTTCTGCTTCTTGGATTGGTCTGCTTTGACTTAATGTCTTAGTGGTGTGACCTTCTGTGGTGTAGAGGTGCACTTTTTTTACTTCCTGGATCTGTGCTTGGTGAAGTCAGTTTGTGTCCCAGTCTGGGCCTAGTCAGTCAGTTGGAGACTACCAGAGATCCACTGTCTTTGTCTGTCTCCTTTAGTTAGTTGTTAATCCAATCAACCTGTGATCTGAGGTGAGGTTTAGGCACTGCTGGGTGGGGCGGATTAATTCCTATGGGTGGGACTGTGGTTTCCCCTCAGGCTCCTGCTTTTTGGAGAGAGTGGTCTGCTGGCTGTATGGGGGATGGGTCAGCACTGGACTCACGGGCTGCTCCTTCAGTTCTCCCTGTAAAGCCACTGACCCAAACCCTCCTTAAGTGTCTCTAGTCTACTATGCCCTCCCTCTGCTGAAGCCCATGGTAAGTGGGTGCCATTATATTTTTGTGCATGGTCTTTTAAGAACTCAGCCTCTGTCAAACCTGCTAAACCTGGTGGCTTTTTGCTTTTCATAGCTGGGTGCTGTTTAACTCTCAGCTGTGTTGCTGTAGTCTGGGAAGCCCAGTTGGGGGTTTAGATCCCACCCTTCTCAGGTGGAACCCCGGCTGCTGAGATGTTTCTCTGTCCTTCAGCTGCTGCCCATGGGAGCCCTGCCAGCCTCTTGTGTCTCCGCACTTCCTACCGATCATGCTGTGATAAACCGGCTCTTCTGTTCTGTCCCTGGTAATAAGACTTCTCTCCAATTGGTGTTCTGTTTGTTATTCTGGATGATTTATCCCCAATTAAGTTGTATTTCCAGTTTGGTGTTGGGATGTTGGGAGGAGATTGGTGTAGCTCCACTTACTCCTCCGTCATCTTGGTTCCTCAAAATACTTTTTACTTTAGTAATGTACATAGCATAATTCAAGTTACTAAAATAAGAAAACCAACTAATGGTAACTATTTTTACTAAAACGTAAGTAACATAAAGAACAGTCATATTAATTAAATACAAACTGCCTAAAGTTATTTTTATGTCCTTATCAGCCATCAATACCTTTGTCAAAATTAGCCCAGATTAGTTTATCTGTCAGACTGAAAGGAAAGCAGAGCCCATTGTGAAATGAAAGAAGAGTTCAAAAACTTCCTAGAACTGAAAGAGATGTCGTGGGTACAGGATAGACATTGAGGATCCTGAGCAACTTTCAGACTGCAAGCAACACTCTGAATCAGGAGTGAGGGACACTTGAGGACAGGAGAGATTATTTTTCTCTATTTCTCTTTACTAACTGCACTGCAAGTCTCCTTTGAAACATTGGAGGTCTGAAATAAAGTTTATTTAATATTAAAATATGGCCTTGGACCAGAAGTTGATGAAACAAAGATAAATATGGCTCAGTTCCTGTCCTCAAGCACTCACAGTCTAATGAGAAAGATGAACTCAGAAAAAGTAATTTTGAGTGCAGCAATGAAAGTGCAATGGTAGGAGCCACAGCAATATCTGAAGTGGAGAGTGAATCATTCCATTTGGAAAGGCAGAGAAACATCTGTAGCAAAAAAATAAAAATCAAACAGTGCTTTTGAGTTCACCAAGTGAACAGCAGAAGAAAGGACTTCTCAGAAATTGAGAACAGAGGTTTTAAACAGCATGACCCCTCCTTGGGAACCACAAGACCATTGATATCAATGTGGTATGGCAGTAGAGGTAAATTAGGCCAGAGTGGGGAGACAGGGACTAGACCACCAAGTGCCCTCCTTGCCTTACTAGGGAGTGAAGCTCATCCTGTGGATCATGGGAGCCACTCAAAATTTTTAAGTAAATAAATATCCTGGTTTGCATTTTTTTTAAACAAGGAGATCTTGGTGGTGGAAGACATCTTAGGGCAGGTCAAGATGGCAGGAGAAAGACCCAGTAGGAGGTTGATGCAGGTAATAAATGTTGGATCCTGAACTAGAGGAGTGACAATAAGAAGAGATAGAAGAGAACAGCTATTGGTGGTATGGAGATTAATGAAGAGAAAGCAGTAAAATATGGCATGCAAGTCTAGCTTGACAAACCAGGCAGTTGAACGCAGAAAGTAAGTTCAGTTCAAGGCACATTGAACTGGAAGTGTCAGTGGAACAGCCCAGTGATAATGCACATTTGGCTGCAGGACATAAGTCTCACACAGAAATATGGATTTAGGAAAACTGAGGAGGCATCTCCTGAAGCTACAGGAGAAGGTAAAATTATCTGGGGAGAGGAGGGAGTGAAGGGGAAACAGAAGGACTCCCACAATTCAGGAGTGAGTGGGTTGGTCCCAAAGAAGATTGATCAGGGACGATTAGAGAGGTAAGAGAGAAAAGGGAAATCAGGCCACGTGAATCTAAAAAACTATTGGAACAAAATCTTGATTTCTGTAAAAATTAGAGGACAAAGAAGAAGAGGAGGAAGAAGAAAGGGGAAAAGAGAGGAGAGGAAGGAGTAGAAAGAGAAGGAGGATGAGGAAGAGAAGAAAGAAAAAACACTTTCATGCATTGTTGGCAGAGAAAGAATTTCAATGGTTCCAAAACTCTGCTGCTGGCTTCCTTATGTCTTGTTTCCAGGGAAGCACAGGTGTGGTCACTTGAGGTCCCTGTGTCCAGGGGCCTGGAAGAGAGAGCAGCAGCAGTTCATGCTACTTCTCGTAGCCCTTCCTCCTCTACACACCTGACTGGAACAGAGAGGCTCTTTTGGTCAGTTTTGTGAAGAAAGTGCAATTTCAAGTGGAACTTTCTGGCAACTAAATATTAGAAACTTTCCCACCTACTAATGTTTCTGACTCATGATTAGTCCTTTTCCTCCATCTGACTCTGTGAGAGGGGAAAAGCCTGGGACCCTCCTAGAGGCAACTTGAAGAGAAACCCAAGCAATTGAATCCATTTTGATTTCACTCAGCCTGGGCTGTAAACTCAAGAAGGAAGATCCCTGCAGCCTAAAACCCCAGGCTTTTGCCCTGGTCTCTCTGCAGTTTGAAGGTAAACAAGTCTGTTAAGAGATACACACACACAAACCTCCTATACACGCAATGAAGACACTATCCCGATCAATTCCTTGGAGGACAAGGGAAAATCATTTACCCAGAGTCAGCTCAGCACCAGGTGCGAGTGAGAGCTGTAGCTTGTGTTATTTAGGTAGCCCCTGAGGTACAAAGTTTCATGTCCATTGAAGAAACTCAGATGTGCATCCTCCCTAAGACCATTGAACTATTAGTAAATGGCAGAGACAGGGTTTGGAACTATGTCTGCCTGATCCAAATTTCAAGATTTTTCTCTATACAAAGCATTAGTTTCTACTAAATTTTAATCTTAATCCTTATTCTTCATATTACAGTATGCAGATGAGCTTTAGATAAGAAAAACATGTGTCCTTTTAATGTTGTATACAAACTGAGTTTTTGTGGCTCAGATCATATTTCAAGTGTCTTAAGTTTCATGACAAATCCTTTTTCTACATCAAAGATCCCTTTCACAGAGCAAAGAGCGGTTCCCTGACTTATCTCCAGTTTTGTGTGCCAAGTTTCCTTATAGCACAGCTCACTTCCACTAAAGAAATCCTACATGAAAACAAAAAGATAAAAAGTAATACAAGAAAGAAACTGTACACCCTGAAAAAGCACCAAATCCAAAGCTGCAGTTTGTTTTCAGTGAGAGTGAAGAGGCAAGCTGGGAGCCGCAGGGCGGGCTCTGGAGGGAGACCCCCATATTCCTGTTTGGTATCTGTAGGCACCTTCTCTTTACCAAGAAGTGGTGGGGCCCCCGGCCCTCCTCCTGAGCCCATTCAATCAGCTCAATGAAGGCTTCTGTTCCTACCCATTCTTAGAACTTCTGGGGGAGGCATGCAGAGGCTGGGTTGTCACGGACTTGTCCCTACCTGGTCACGTGAACCTCGGAAACAGAGAGACTCAGGGAAAACAGGCACATGAGGCACATCTCTTAGATGTGCCTGTGAAACTCTAATTCCTCTGCCCATTCCTAACATCTGAAGTCCGTAGGCAAATTTCACCTTCTCCTACACCACACCACCACCCAGGAATTGAGTGGGAGAATTTGAGGGCAAGCAGAGAGGACTTCTTTCATGCCCTCTGTCTTTCTGCATCTGCCCTGAGTTTGCAAAGTTTGTATAAATCTCTGTAAACCTAAATGGGCTGAGCCTGGGGGTACCTGGACAAAGATGTTGTCCTTTTAGCTTGGACCTAAACTCTACAGCAGGCTCATCTATTGTGCTGGTCATCTGGGTCATCCACCAAATGTCTCTAGGTCTTGCCCTGGACACAGGTAGGATTGCACTTCCCCAACTTCTTGTTGCCATGGGATAATCTGATCAATAAAATGTAAGCAAGCCCTGGCTGGTAGCACAGTGGGTAAGCCTGCGAACCCAAAGGTCACAGGTTCGATTCCCCAGCCAGGGCACATAACACTGTTGCAAACCAGGTCTCCAGTCAGATCTGTGGCTGGGGTCAGGTGAAAGGCAACCATACATTGATGTCTCTCTCCCTCTCTCCCTCTCTCCCTCTCTGCCTCTCTCCCTTATTTCTAGAAATAATGAAATAAAAATCTTAAAAAAAAAAATGAAAGCAGAATTGGCATGTGTCGTTTCTAGGCAGAAGCCTTAGGAACCAGCATGATGGTGGAAGCAGGCATTGAAATCACCCTGTTGTCAGCCTAGGTCCCTAAGAGATGAGATTGAACAGAACCACCTTCCAAACCCCAGTGGACCCAAAGGGAAACGAGCCCAGGATGCCATGGGAGTCCTTAAGAAAACTCCTCAGGGAGGGTGAGGTTGGTGAGGGAACACTTCCCAGCAGAGGTTGTGGTGGTGCTGGGTAGGAGCAGAGGATGAGGCTTGTGGTGTGGAGTGGGGAAGGAGTCATCATAGCAGGAGGAAGCAGCAGGTGCAAAGGCCTGGAGAAGTAGCAGTGGGAGAGTGAGAAAGGGAGTAAGGAGGGAGGAAGGGGAAGGAAGGGAAGGGAAAGGAAAGGAATAGAGTCATCAGCCTGGGTCACACATTATCAAAGGCCCGAGTTACCTAAAAACTTTCGTGGGAAACTTTGTAGAAAGAGAAAAGAAAAAAAGACAGTGGAGAAGTATAAGAAAAAAACAGAATAGTGGACTTAAGGAAAAGAGGACTAGAATAGAACAAGAATCTCAGAAAATTCATACGGAAGGGAAAAATAAGAAAAAAGATGCTGTGCATGGAATAATGGCCCCAAAGGTGCCAAGCTCTCATTCCTGGAACTTGTAAATATGACCTTCTTTGGAGAAAGGGCCTGTGCAGGTGTGTTTAATGTAAGGATTTCGAGAGAAAGAGATTGTCCATCACAAGTGTCCTTATAAGAAAGTCAAGATGCCCTCAGAGGGAAGAAAGCCACAGAGATGGAGATCAGAATAATTCACCCCAAGCCTGGGAACAGCTGCCGCCACCAGAAACTGGAAGAGGCGAGGAATGGTTTCTCCACTGGAGAAACACGAGCCTGCTGATTCCTTGATTTCAGACTTCTAGCATCCAGAACTGTGAGAGAAAACATTGCTGCTCTAATCCATCCTGGCTCTGGGGTGCAGCAGCCACAGGAAACTAGTACAGCCCTGGCCAGCGTGGCCTGGTGGTTTGGGGCAGTCATCGGGCCACATACTAGGTTGCAGGGTTGGTCTCCAGTCAGGGTATGCAGAGGAAGCAACTGATAACCTCTCTCTCTCTCTCTCCCATCAATAAATGTAACCTCAGGGGAGGATTAAAAAGAAATTAGTACAGAAGATGGCAGAGAATTGCTCCCCACTTCCTATACATAAACTCCTGCCTTAGCCTTAGCCTCCTGCGTAGCCAATGAAGAGCTGCTTGCACTTCCCTCCCTCAGTAGTTGCTAACACCACCCACTCATTTGCTTTCCTTCCATTGGGCAGCCCTACCCAGCTCTCTCTCCTTTCCCCTCCCCCACTCCAGCCCAGCCTCTGTGCAGACAGACTACCATGCTATTGGCTGTGTTTCTCTGCTTAGATGGATTCTAAGCTCTTAAAAGGAAAGGACCTATAACCATCCCCATGTATTTTGTTCAGTGCCAGGCTAAACACACAGATTTGAATGCATAAATGGCTAATTGATATGCTAATTGGCTGATAATTTGGATTTTGTTATTATTACTACAACAATCACTTATGAAGTGCCTGTCATGATCCAGGCACTAATAATAAGAATAATAGTAATAATGGTCATTATAATTAATGAGCTGTTATCATGTGCCAGCTACTGGATACATACTAGAAATGTATTATTTTATTAATTCTCACCACCATAGTATTATAATCTTCTTTGTATAGATGAATAATTCAGGACAAAAGAGGTTAAGTAATTTGCTCAATGTCACCCAGCTTGCATGTCTTTAGAGCCAGAGTTCAAATTCAAATCTGACAAGCTCTCAAGACCATGCTCTAAGGGTCTTTTGAAAAATAAAACCCTAATTATTTTAGATGGCCATTATCTTAAGGTGTCTCAATTTCTCAAATTTTTGGAGTGCTCCTTGAACAGTGAGAGCCCAGGTTTACCAGCAAGCCATCTATGTGTCAATTCCAGGACCTGAAATCAACCTATTTAGCCACTAGATGGCACCCAAAAGGTGCGTCAGAGATGAAAAGCCAAGGTGGCTTTCAGCTCTGCAATGTTGCTGGGGATGAACTGTGCAAACAGGAAGCAAAGCCACCCTGAAGGACGTAAACTAAGGGTCAAAGAAACAAACTGGAAAACACGTTTCTTTGGGTGTCGAATGCTGACAGGAAGAGATAGCAGCAAATCCTCACATTTATATTTCAGCAAAGAATCATAATCCTGAGGCATGCAAACTATTTAAATACATCTATTTACCAGGAGCGCACAAAAAACCCCATGGGTGCTCCAAGAAAGAAAAATTACAGGTACCATCACCAACCAACAACAAGAATGTCCACACATCTTAACAAGCCCTTGTTGAAAGGACAGCTCTTAAATGATTCAATTGCCTCCTAGACAAAACCCATAAATACACTGTAAGTAATATTTCACACAAAGCAAAAAGCAAACCTTAAAAATATTTCACTTAGGAGTCACAGATATTCTTCCCCATGAATAAAGACATTGTCAAGTTATCTAGAGCCAGCTGTGCAGCCTCTGAGTTGTAAAATACCTGGAGATTGCTCTGTGTTGGGTGGAGGAAGGGTCCTTCATTGGGCAGTGCCACTCTGTGAACCTCAGAGCCCTCCTGGAGTCCTGGGGACAGTGCACGGCTGCGTCCTACACCAGTGCCCCCTGAGTGTGGCCCACTGGGCATTGCCCATCTGAGAACTGTTTGCTACTGGTCCACAATATGCACAGAAAAGTAGAGTGAGCATTAGAAATTTGTAGCGCAAGTTGACCTTCCTTGACATCTGAGGCTGTGATCAGTTCAACAGAGTTGGATCAGTAGGGATGCTACAAACTTACTGGGGGGTCGTCTGTGGCAAGAGATGTGTACTAGCCCTGCCCAGGAAATGTTTCAGATTATTGATCTGAAACATTGGAAATGAACTGGCACTCCACCACAGGTAGTTTGAGAATCACTGTCCAAAGGCAGTTCTCCAACCATGTTCACTCAGTGCCCAATCTTGAGGGGTAGAGAGCCTGGGAATTAAAGGTGTGAGCATTGAAGTCAGGGAGAAGCAGGTCCAGGCTCCTTTGTTAGCAGCTGTGTGCCATTACGCACCTTACCTAAACTTTTATGTCTTTGGTTTCCTTAGTACTGAAATGAGCTAATAATACTCTGCTTTGCAGAGTATTTCTGAGAATGATGTAAAACAGGATACATGAGGTGAGATTGTGAACAGTCAGATGGTTTTTGTCCTTTTTCTCAATCTCAATCCCAATTTCCCTTCCTCTCTCCTCCTCTCCCCTCCCTTCTTCTTACCTCTCCTCTCTTTGACCCTGCTTCTCTCTGTATCTATATCTCTCTTTCTGCAAATAATATCACTAAACTGTTTGGACAGTTTTTAAAAATGAGATCCTCTGGACCCTCAAGAAAATGTCATCAATACTGTCTTGGAGGCTCTTAAATATCAAGGCTCTGGATTTAACCAGCCATCAAGTTTTCTTGTGAAGGGAAAGGAGAATTACAGATTAACTAATAGAAAAGAGAAAAGAGAAGATGGTGTAGAGGAGGAGTAGAAGGGGAAGGAAGGATTCTCTCAGACAAGAGGACAAAAGGAATTCTTGAGTCCTGACAGAGAAGACATGAAGGATGAGGAAGGTTGGGGGATAAGAGCTACCTACATGCTGATTCTGGAGCAAGACTGCAGAAGAGAAAGCCTACTGTCCTGGAAGGCCAGAAAGCATGCCTAGAGCTCCTGAGACCACTGGGTAGAGGACTCAGAACCACTCATGAGCCCACCACCTCTCACTTCCCTGGGAGGGCTACCAATATGCCCCGTCTCCCCAGGGGGCCCTTGACTTGTTCAGCATCCAGGCCCTCATCCAGTGACCACCTGGGCATTTGAGGCCCATTCAGGACACATCACCCTGCTGCCTCCATCTTATCCTATCATCCAATAAATATTTGAACACTTGCTGCATGCCAGCCAGATGCTGTTCTAACTCTGGAGAACTAGCAGCGTTAAGTCTCACCACAACACAGTCTCTGTGGTCCCTGAGCCCATCTTCCTGATATGGTGGAAGGAAGACTAAGAAATATCAAGTAAATGACAACTCTGCCTCCATGGAACAGTGGCATATTACAGACTGTTTCAGGGTAGACCATGGATTCGATGAGTATTTAAACTGGACACTCTGAGGTGGAGCTTCTTATGCGGAGGCCTCCAGTGTGAATTCAGGGGAGCTCATGAATGTGAATGTGGGACAAAATTACCTCTTTATTTTCGCTAACCTTAACTAAAATTTAGCATTTCCCTTAAATATGAATTCAGACAACCATAGAGCTTCCTGTGACTTCGTAGCTGATAGAAATTAGATATTTGCATTTCACATTACAATGGTTGCAGATATTTTGAAATATTTATCTCCAAAATTATGATAGTTCTGAGACCCACTACTGGACCTTAACATTTAACACATTAATAAAGAAGCACATATATTGTTACATCACAAACATTTGGTTTCCAAAGGTTTTGTTATTATTTTAATTACTGAAGTTATTGGGATGACATTGGTTCGTTTTCAAAGTAACTATTTTAGTACAATTGGTTCCCCCTACTTGTAAACATTATTTGTAAACATTACTCTTGGAAGGGATCCCTGGGGTTTACCTAGCCAGCCAGAAGGATTCAAAGTACGGAAAAGATTAAGAGCCTCTGTTTCTCAATGCTTCAAGGGACTTCACCAGGAATCCAACCTCCAAGGACTTAGTAAGAAAAGCTCCTTTGAGACATGCAAACCCCAGAACTCTGTGGCACTTTCCCCAGTCTGGCTATTTTTATAAGTGCTAGAGGGCTTATAAATTAGCCTTAGGAATATTAAAAGCAATTTTTCATTGATGAAAGAAGTGGTGTTCAATATATGCAGAAAGGATATAAATATTGCACAGGTATGCAGGCCTTGCATGAACAAGAATAGAAGAATTTAGTGAACCTAGCTGCCTAAACCTTCCTAAGTGCCCATTTGGTCTAGATCTAGGTCTAGGACACCCATTGATCATTTGCTCATTTACTTAGAAGGGGGTTCCATGAGTATAATCAAGCCACTTGGCCTCCTTTGTCTAGGATATTATCTCATCTACCTCTACTGGAAGCTTCATGCAAGGTGTTGTGGAAATGCCTGGAGAACCAATGGCTGGTGTTTCCACAAGAATTTGTGTATATGATTGCTTTTGTGCTCGCTTGCTTCTCAACATTTGTGTGTGTAGCATACTTTCTTCCAAGACCTGCTTCTACGTCATACTACCTGATAGCAAGGGGATGGGAAGGAGACTCGAAGCAAATTGAATCCACCAGAATGAGAACACACAGACGCTACTTCTTCAGAAATTGCTCTAGCAGAGGAGTCAACCACCATTACTGCGTTAGGCAGAGACCCAAAGTCAGGCAGAGGATTCGGAAAGCTTTAAGTGGGGAAAAGGGAGGGCTTTTGTTGTGACCCAATTTCAGTTATCAGCAGAAGGAAACTGTAGGTGGGCTAACTAGAAGCTGGGAAACTCAGGTGATTAGTTAGAGGAGGGTGTTTGACTATCCCTGGTTGTCCTGAGTTAAGGGAAGGTTGGCAGTCTTCGGCTAAGTTCTGACCATACTGGTCATGCATGGCCTGGCCTTTGTGTCGTATATTCTGTCCATCAAAGCATAGAGCTCAGTTCCCTCTGGCAGCGACATCACAACAGGAAACATCCAATTGGTTTAGG
The DNA here is from genome assembly GCA_004026585.1 of Noctilio leporinus. Classification (NCBI taxonomy): domain Eukaryota; kingdom Metazoa; phylum Chordata; class Mammalia; order Chiroptera; family Noctilionidae; genus Noctilio; species Noctilio leporinus. The sequence goes on from PVIW01010815.1 coordinate 22,650, forward strand.
TCTGTTTGCCACACCCATATACACATGTAGGCATCTCCTAGTAAAAGTCTTGGATACCTGAGCAGTTGTAGTAAACACATCTTTTGCCCCTGAGCCAATAGTGTGGTTACTTACACTGAATCCATAGCTGAAGCTTTGGACACAATGCCTGGCACATAGTAGGTTGCTCAAGAAACAGATGTTTTTATAATAGGTGGCATTTTGCCAAGAAGGTAGAATCTATGCCAGAAGCAATTTTTCTCTCCAGGGAATATTTGATAATGACCAGAAATCTTTTTGATCATCACAACGTGAATAAGGATGCAACATGTCCATGGTCCTGAGAAAGTGGCAGAGTCAGGGTCAAGCTACATTCTTAATTCACCGTTCTCTTGATCACTGTGCTGCTTACCATCAAAACACTCCTCTGTATTTACATAGTTCGGGCTCAAGGCTGCGGAAAAGTTGCATGACTTCTCTAACAGTGGATCCCTCATAGGATTCATTTGTTTATACATTTCTTACGTTCCTATCAGGTAAATACAAGTAAACTAAGAAGGTTGTGGGGGCAGCGGTGGAAGTAGGGGGACAGTCGGCCTACCCTTTCTTTCTACAAGATTAAAAAAGGAAGGAAGGACATTTCAAAATTCTGTCATACATACAGGTATTTATTAGCAAGTAAATTCAGAAATGTTCACAGGACCTGTCTGTATGTCCCACGAAGTCACAATTTCTGGTCTTTTAATGCTCTAATCACCATTTTGCATAAAGGTTTCCTGAAGACAAATACATGGTGACTCCTGAGACAGGATTCTTTCTGTTTGTCACTTGCACCAGGCCCCAGAACCTCCCTCGTTGCTCATGGCTGGATACAAGTTAGGGACTCAGTTTTCCTGAGTTATTTCTAAGGATTCAGGTCTCCCTGGGCCTTTATATACTCAATTCATACAAAGGTAGAGAGCATTTCTAAAATATTTTATCCATTCCAAATACCTTGAAGATCTTTATTTCCCCATTGGAACCTATTTCTAACAGTTACCATGCTCCTTAGAAAGCCACTAATCTCACCATTAGAGAAACATTTCTGACATTCTCTAAGCTAATAAGCAAAGCACCTGATCTCGTTGGAAATGCACATAGTGGAAGCCCACGTTTAGTGCCTTGGAGAGGCTTCCTGATTAAGGTGCTAGGTGACCACTCCTGCGTGTTTAGTACACATTAGATATCAGCTGCACCTGGGCAATTGCTTAACTGCAATCACACACACACACACACACACACACACACACACACACACGGATGCATTGTCAGGTTCAAAGGTTTAAAGTAAATCACAGACAACATGAGAGTTCAGAGAGAGCACATGTACAAAGCATTTAGCAATCTTCCCGAAATATTATAAATATGCAATATATGTTTCCTACTAGTGTAACCATTTTTTAAAGCCTTCCTCTAGGTCCTCAAAGAAAAGGAGGAGAGTGTTCATATATAATGATGGCTGAGGAAATGAAAGATATTGCATGTGTTGAGTAGCCACTGGGTGCCAAGCACTTTGTGAGCTTTGTGGCATTTAACTGGCTCAACCATCTGGCCAGGTGGCTTGATTATCACTGATTTCCATATAAGGAAGCTGAAGCTCAGGGGGTCCAGGCACCCTGCCCAAGGCCACACAGCTAATAGGTGTTAGGGCCAAGTTCTCTTGGATGGAAAAGGCTGGTACAGTCCCAGTTGCCTCCCCAGAGTTGCACTTTGAACTCCCAGGGATAGGGAGGTAGTAAAACGCAGAAAGATAAAGGCGAAGGAGGAAGAGGCAAGTGGAGTTTCACAGAATCCTTGCTGGAGGCTGCCAGCCAGCCCTCCACAGAGAGATGTGGTCTGACAGGGAGAGGGCTAACTGGGCATTAGCCACCCTGGGGAGAGGGTCCCCATGATGTGAATCTCCCAGGAAAAGAAATGGTACCAAGTGGCACCAGTGAAGGCTGGGGGCAGGCTTTCCCACAATGACATCATTTGCACTGTCCTGGGTCCATGGCTCTTCAGGCTCTTCTGGCTCTTTCAGTTTCCCTGGGGTGAGGCAGCATTAATTAGCTTGGGAAGAGCTCTGAAGGCACTGAGAAGCTGGGGACAGGATAACAGCAAGTAAAAGGAGTCCCAGGGGCTTCACAGGGTGCCAGCAAAGTGCCGACAGCACGAGTTGTGGCGGTCAGTCCCAGCATCCACAGAGATTCATCCTTGGAAGTCCAGTAAAACCCAAGTCTTTTCCCTGGCCCAGTGGACTCAGGCCTGACCCTGCCTACCTGTGTAACTCAGTCCTTCCTCTCTGGCCTCCCCGACCCTGTTGCCACCACAGGGGCCTCTCCACTGTACCATCAGAGACTGAGTTGTCTTGTTTGTTTGTTTTTTAAAAGTCTTTATTTATTATTTCCAGAGAATGAGGAAGGGAGAGAGGCAGAGAGGGAAAGAAACATCCATGTATGGTTGCCTTCCCCTGCCTCCAGCCACAGACCTGGCTGGAGACTGACTTGCAACCTGGTTATGTGCCCTGGCTGGGCAATCGAACCAGCAACCTTCAGGTTCACAGGCCGACATGTTATCCATTGTGCTACCGGCCAGGGCTGAGATGTCTTTTAAAATGCATATTCCTGTGCCTCATCCCAGAGTCTCTGATGGTAGGACCCTAGAAGTTTCATTCTTACCAGGCAACACACATAATTCTGGTGCCACTCAATGGAGTTCAGGAATCCTTGTGATATCTGCCCTTGGGGTGAGTGGGAATCTCAGAATAGCAGAAGGGGAGGGTTAAGAGCTAGGCCCCTGCTACCCCCATGCTGCTCAGTGCTTGGTAAACAGTGTGATTGATAGCCTACCTCCTTTTCTCTTAGACACTGAAATGACTGTGTTGCCTTCTGGCCAAAAAGATTCTGTCTGTATAGGCCTGCTGAGGTGGGTCAGCTGCTAAATAAACCAAGTGCAGGAAGGCAGGCTGGACTTCACTGGGAAAAAGGAGAGGAAAGAAAACAGGAGAAAATGATAGGACTGCCAAATAAAGATTAGTATTACCTAAGAAGGATGTCACTCAAGGTTTCTTTAAGACATAGAAAAGAAAAAAGAGAAATGTCTTTGAAAGCAGGCAGCCCAAAAGTTAGATCCAGAAGACATCTCTGTGGCTTAAGGGAGGTATCTGGGGGGAGTTCGAGCCCTGACTCAGACACTCACTGGCCACTTGTCTGGGAGGATTCTGTGCCCAGGGTTTCTTATTTACAAAAGTTGCATCCTTGTTCCTGCCCTTCCCTTTGACATTTGGAGCCGTCGAAGAGAAAATTCTCACCATGGGCAATTAGGCCTACACTTGCACCCTCAATGATAAGCAAGAACAGATCTGCCCTCAGGTTCAGCCCCACCTTCCTCTTCCGTTGGACCACTGCAGGTATGTGGCCACCAAGACTTGGAACTTTCTCTTCCTTCTACCTGGACATTTTTCTGTGTACCTTCAGGTTAACTTGCAGTTTGGGTTTTTGTTTGTTTGGTTGGTTGGTTTTTGTTTTTGTTTTTGTTTTTGTTTTGGCCTGGAATAATTTCATTTCACATGCTGCCTTCTCATCATTTAGATCTCAGATTAAGTATCATCTCTTCAGAGAGAACTTCCCAGGACACCAGTATTGCTCCCTCTACTGTCATCCCCAGGCACTTTCCAGTCCATGATCCTCCTTTATCTTTGCCTTTGGATTTGTCACTCTAAAGCATCTTATATGTCCATTTGTTCATTACTGTATTGTCCAAGCCTTCACTGTCGTGGGAGTTCTTTGATGGCAGCAGCCTTCTTTTCCCATGAGCATGTTTCCTGAAATAGGCATAGATATGTTAGATGCCCACAAATATCCACAGAATGAATGAATTCACTTGTCTCTTTCTTGTTCCTCTCAGTCCACCTCCTCTCTATTCCACTCTCAGATCTCCTTTTTGTTTCCTTTGGTCTTTTTATTTCTGCCCTTTCCTCAGTAGGCATCTCTTCCTCTAGGCCCCTGTCTGTCTTAGCTTTCCCCTAGATGGCGCTGGAGAAAACAGTTTCCACTCATTTTGGAGGATATTGGTTTAAATAATTCAGCCTTAGTGGGAATTGTCAAAGACAATCAACTTTTCTCAACCTAATGCTGCTAAAAAACATAGCTCTGGCGCATTATTTCTTTAAAAATTTCAATTACAGTTTATGATCAACATTATTTTGTATTCGTTTCAGGAATTATTATGCCCACATTTTCCCTTTTTCATCAAAGATGGTCTTCTGGCCACCCAGTTTAGGAAGGGAGTGAATGGAAGAAGGAGGTAAAAGGAGAAAAGGCCATCCTACCATATTATCTGACAGGCATTGGTGCTGATACGAGGCATCTCAAAGTGGAAAGCCCTCCAAGGGACTGAAAAAGGTGGAAAATAAGGTTGCCTTTGGTCGGGTAAGCAGGAAAGCAACTAAACTTGGATCAAGACTGCAAGATTTGCTATGACATTTCTCAGGAGGAGGTACGACCATATCTAAAGGAAGAAAGCTCTTTCTTGACACAGGGACAGTCTGAAATTGGAGTAAATATTTATTTAGCCTCATTACTTGCCAAACACTTAGCTGAGAGATTTCCTTGCATTATCTCCTGTAATCCTCCCAATTGCCCTTTTCTTTGCTACCATTGGTCTTATCATCAAAAGTAGATTACAGAGACCCAGGGGAATTGGAACCATATCTTTTGTTTTCTCAAAATTCTTTTGCTTGATATTTTATCCAAACATCACAGTGCAGAACAAAATCCTGAGAGGAACAACCACCATTATTGACAGATTAATGCTTCTAGGCAGGGGTTTTCCTCCCTTCTGAAAAAAGTCTTCTCCCTCAGCTTCTAATCTACAATAGCTACATCATCTACTCCTTATCCTTAATCTTAGATTCTTCTGTTCCCTCTGTGAGGAATGCTTCATTCATCTTTGACAGACATCACTTATTTTAAAGCAATACTATTTAGCTTTGTGGATGGGCAAGTGGGGCTTTGAAAATAAGAGATCCATTTCTGAATTTAGATTCTACCATAAAATAACCATGTCAAATTAGGCAAGTTGATGTCTTGTATTTGCTTCCCTTTAGTGAAATGAGTCTAAGAACAGCTAACCCTAGGATCATTGTAAGAGTTAGTGTAAAGAGTTCAGGTATAAAGAGTTAATTCTTGTAAAGAGTTAAAATGTAATTAAAGACAGAAGCACAGTACCTGAGAGGGTACATAAAGCTGTAGGGACTTCCTGGGGAAGAAGATAATAATTGCTGACCATATGAGAGCTGGTAGGGTTTTTTTATTGCAAGCAGGAGAAATGGCATTTGGCTAGCTTAAAAAAAGAACAGAGAAAAAGGTGCTCACTGGATCAAAGAGTAATCAAAACAATTGTCCTGGGGAAGGATAGGCCTACAGGGATATCAGTTGTTGAAATTCACTTAGGAGTCTTCTCCGTGTTGCATGAGGGTGATTCAGCTCCAATGCTTTCCATCTGATCCTGATCTCAGTTCACTTAAAAATCAAATTCTAGGATAGGAAATCTAGGTCATGTCTTCTCTTTGAGGAAGAAGTAGAGTAAGCATAGTGATTGATAGTCAAGGCATCAGCAGTACAGTGTCCCTGCCATTTGCTATGACAGTCTTATACCACCTAAGGTAATCACAGAGAAACCACCCCACCTCCTTCACCAATGAGATTAACCTGATGAGGGGAGTGATGTCCCATTTTGTTCACTGGTCCTGCGCACATTCAGAGGGAGGGGATTATATACACTAATCTGTTTGTCTGAATTGTGCCTTTTAGTAAGATGAGCATGCACAGGTAAACAGATTGTAGTGTAGCATAGGAATATTGGCACAAAGGAATGTATGCAACTTCGTGGCCATTTATGAGTAAAAGTATCTAGAGGAGGAGGGAGAAAATGGGGTTCAGAAAGAAGGTGAACTATGAGCTGAGTTTTGATGGGTAAAATTTGTTCCCTAATGTGAGCTGCACATGCAAACCCAATTCAGGTTTCTGGGTAAAAGACTAATGCTTTAATCTAGACTGTAGCTGAATTCCAGGCAGAATTAATCACTTAATCGGCCAGTCAGGCCACCTGACTTGCTTTGGAGATTTAAGGGGGCTTAGACAATGCATCTGGATCCTATTTCTAAAGCTTGCTGCATTTTGAAATTCTTATTTTAGGATTACTAGAAAATTTACAGACTCTTTGTGCTAAAAAATACCTCAAAAAAGCAGGGAGGAAAACGTAAAGTCATAATATTGTTTAGCTAGTAGAGTAGTTGAATTCACCAATCAGCCAGTTGCCCTGGGCTTATTAGTTTCTTTTTAATCTTACAATGAAGTATGGAACTGCAGGATGGTGTGAAATGTGAGAAAGAAAAGAAAGGAGGGTTGGAGGGAAGATTATTAAAGCAAGCACAGAATTGAAAGGGAACAAGCAGAAAGCAGTGCATAAAGTTCCATCTGGCCAGCTCCATATGCTGTTAGTGTGGTAGGGGGTGTTGGGGTAGGAGGGTGGGATCCTTACTCCCTAGATGTTTCTTTTTGTAAGACATGCACAGATTTTTCTTAAAGCATTGGGTTTTACAGAAGAATCTGGAATAAAAGACTATCTCTGGTCTGTTTCCTCACCTCCATTTTCAATTGTTTGAGTAGTTTCTACTCTACTTACAAATAATGTGTTTGTGTAGCTCTTGCTCAATGTCCTAATTTGAGAGATCTCTTGACTCTCTGTAGATGAAGATTTACTCACCTATGCAATCATATCCATTAAGTTTTACCACTGTTTGTACTTCCTCTCCTGAGTATTTTTATCACTCTCAGTGACATTCCACAACCTTTCTTTCTTGCTCCATGTCTGTGAACAACAGTACCTCTGGACTTTCTCCCTCACAATGGAAGGATTTTACAGGAATGTGGACAGGTGAAAATAGTTACACAGGATGTTAATAGATGGGCCATAAAAGAAAAAAGTGTTGGTTATATATAGGTTGAAGAAAGCCTGGGTCAATAAATAGAACAAGTTTCTCTCCAATGGGTCATTTCAGAAGATTTGATGTACAACTGTGTGCTATGCCGTTTCAAAAGGGCAAGTGCCCTGGCCTGTGTGGCTCAGTTGGTTGAACCAAAAGGTTGCCGCCAGTTCAATTCTCAACCAGGGCACATACCAAGGCTGCCAGTACAGTCCCTAGTACAGGTGCATATGGGAAGCCACCGATCAGTGTTCCTCTCTCACATAGTTGTCTCTCCCTTCATCATTCTCTTCCTTTCTTTCTAAAAGCACTAAAAAAGAGTCCTCAGGTGAGGATTTTAAAAAAGAGGGGAGGCATGTAATGTGTAGCATTTCCCAAACATTGGATCATAGCAACTTTTCTCCCCATGGTACATCTACTAATATGTTAGGGAAACGCTTGTGAAAAGGTTGCGGAGGTGATCTCCTACTTGATGTGAAGAAAGGAGCACCAAGGTCTTCTTAGCAAAATAGAAATGATGCACCCACACCCTGAGCCCTTGCTAGTGCCAGGGCTACATTGATGGTGGCCCAGGGCACCACATGAGCTCTGCACTCATAGTACCTCCCTTTTACAAAGAGGAGACTGGGGTGTGGAAATGGTAAGTAGCTTGTCCAGTGTCCCACAGCTAGTTAAGTGGTGCAGGCAGGATTCAAACTGAGGCTTCAGATTTGGAATTCCTCAAGAACATGATACTATTTCCCCCATGGACTGCCACCCTGCCGGAAATGAGAGCAGGCAAAAAGGACTTTCAGAAGACTTTAGGCATTTGAACTAGATTCAGTCCTTTCTGTAATCTCTATGCTGTCTTTTACCTCTGCAGAGAGGTTTAGAATTTACCAACAGCAATTACGTACATTATCTTGTTTGAGTCCCACCCAACCCTATCAGGTATGTAGAAAATTAACATAGTTAATCAAGGGCTAAACTAATCAGGAGTTTGCCTTATTACTGGCTATGTCTAAGTGAGTAGGGTTTCCAGGTTTAGCAAATAAAAGCATAGGACTGCCAGTTACATTGGAATTTTATTTTATTTTGTTTTATTTTATTTTAATTGATGTTATACAGTGAGAGGAAGGGAGAGAGGGACAGAGAGAAACACTGATTTGCTCCTCTACTCCTCCATGCGTTCATTGCTGACTCCTGTATGTGCCCATACAGGAGCACACTTGTATGTGCTAGCATTTTGGGATGACATTCCAAACAACTGAGCTACCCAGCCAGGGCAGAATTTTAGATAAAGAATGACAAATTCTTACAGTACAAGTCTTCCCTGTACAATATTTGAGACATACTTAAACTAAAACATTATTCATTGTTTACCTATAATTTTTATCTGCATTTTATCTGGCAACCTTACAAGTGAAAACAGAGCTCAGAACACAGGATTAAGTGAGAGAAGATCAGGGGAGGCTGAGGGACCAGGAAGCATTGTGAGAGTGTGTGCTGTCTCTGAGCTTCCCTGACAGGGTATGCCAGTGGTTTAAGGCAGGTGATAAGATGCTGATTTCTCTGCACAGCCAAGGAGGCCTGAAGTGGCAGGAAGACAAGGTCAGACATAAAAGTCTCTTCCAGGCTACGTGAATGGTGACTCAAGCATGATGAGGTCTAACAGTGGGCCCATGGTTACCTCAGGTGGTATCTGAAATAGTTCCATCAGATCTTTACATCAGCTGGCTGCTATGAACAAGGACCTATACACCTACTAGAGTTCATATTGCAAGTGGCCACAGAGCAGGGCTCACAGCCCAGGTGCATTTTCATGGGGTGAAGGTGGTTAGAGGCCCAGGCAGGAACAGCTCTAGGCATTGTAGCCCCAAATCTCTATTTCACATGTATCAGGTAAGTGTTGCTTTGTGGCTGATGGGCTGTTACTAACAATGCAGCTAGTATCCCATGATTGCTTTGCCATGCACGTTCTATAAATTGGAGCTTCATTGTTATTTTCAAATATTTGACATGAAGACGATGGTTTGCATTTGAACTGTTTGCATTGTTATAAAATAAAATTTAACATACCATTTGCCAATTAGAAAAAGGAAGCCTATTAAATTTTTTAAATACAACTTTAACTCTTGCAAATGTTGAATGGTCATAAAAAATGGTTTCAAATTTTTATCACCTCTGCGTGACACTGTTTTCAATGGTGATGATGAGGATTTGAACAGAACCCATTAAAAAGCCAATTAGGATTTGCTTATAACCATTTCAACATAAAATTTTATTGAAAAAGCTATGTTGACGTTCACTTCCACTTGGGATATAGAAAGTCACAAGGGAAGATTGCTCCCACCTTAACAACAAGAAAGAGCCATATAATCTACAAAATCACAATTTTTAAAGCCTGTAGGAGCATTCAGGTTATAAAGAAACTGAATGACTCAAAATCCCCAAAATGCCAATGACCTCCTAGGAAAGCTGCTTTCACCCTCAGTAGCACAATGAATGCCAAGGAAAAGAAAATGAAAATAAACAGCTGAAACTTTACTACAATTTTAAGCGATTCAGAATCCCCAGGAGCTCAGATGAAAGGACAATCTGCCCCAACCACTGACTTTTCTGCAGGCCTTCACTGGTGCTCACAGGACAGCTTTGGGTTAGTCAGAAAGCTGAGAAAAAGGTGAAGGGATTAACCAAAAAACATAGATATGTAACACATAGACACAGATAATATTGTGGTGCTAGCCAGAGGGAAAGGGGGTGGGGGTAACAGGAGGTGGGCAAAGCAGGGGGAAATGGGGACAGAAAGAGACTTTGGGACGATGGGCCCATGATACAATATCCAGGTAATGTTTTGAGTTGTACCCTTAAACATGTATGGTTTTGTGAAACAATGTCATCCCAATAAACTCAATAAAAAAAGAAAATATTATGTCTGATGCCATAATGATGGGCACACATCATTATACCTTTGCCCAAATAGATAGAATGTACAATATTAAGGGTGAGCCATAATGTAAACTATGGACTATTGGGTGATAATGATGTGCCAATGAAAGTTCATCAATTGAAACAAATGAACCACTCTGACAGGGGATGTTGATAATGGGAAAGGCTCTGTCTATGTGGGGGCAGGGCATATGCAAAATCCCTCTACCATCCTCTCAATTTTGCTATGAATCTAAATCTGCTCTAGAGAAGAAAGTCTCTTTTTAAAAAGAAAAGAGAAGGAAAAAAAGGGGGATGGGAAGAAAGCTGAGTGACCCCAGGCAAAGGCATGCAGAGCCTATTGAAGTCTGACAGGAGAACTAAAGGAATTCCTGGCACTCAGGTCATGTGCTATTTGAGGCAGCAATGGACTACCCCTGGGGTAGGAAAACATCTCTTTTTCTCCCAGGCACAGGTGTGCAGAACCCACTGGAGTATTATCAAGGATAACAGGGTAACATTCCTCAGACACCTATGGGCCTTACCTTACTAGGTAGGTCTTCCTATTGGGGGAAGGGCTGGAGAGCTAAGGAAGACACCTCACCTCAGACAAGTCCACAGGGCCCTCTGAATTCCACCACCAGAGCAGGCATATTTAGCAAAACCCCCACTGTTCTCACACTGAGACAAGGCAGGGGTAATGGGCAGTTTGGAGATGACAAGGGAGTAGAGACAGGCACCAGACAAAGGCAAACAGGGCCTGCTAAAGTGGAGGGTGGGAATGAAAAGCTGACAAAATCCCCCCAGGTACTTATATCCCAAGTCCTGGTAAAGAGAAGGCTCTGATTCCTCCATCAAATAATGTGAAGCCTGTAGTGAACTGAACCAACTAAAGCAACTCTCAGACATAGGTCGATGACAAACTAGAGTGTCTCAAACCCTCTCACTAATGCCCTGCCAAACAAAAGACATCTATCCTTTTCTAGATATGATTATTATTTTCTCCAGACTCTACAATTCATTTATAATTCATGATGTCCAAACACAATGAAAATCAAATTACAGAACACATGAAAAAACTGACTCTTCCTTAAAGAGAGAGCAATAAATAGAACCAGACCTATAAAATAGAATTGTTGAAATTATAGAATGTTTTAAAATAATAATGATAATAATAATAAATATACAAAATGATAGGATAGAAAGAGTGAACATGTTTGGACAATTTCATAGTCAAATGGAACTGTTGGAAATGGAAAATAGATCACAGATACACAATGTTTTCAATGACTTGATTAACAGACTGGACACACAGGCAGAAATCAGTGAAATTGACAATTCATGTTTGAACTCTATTTGCACTCAAAATATTTGATATGTATTATATACATATAATATATAATATACATACAGTTATATATTATAGTTTTATATACAAAAGGTTCAAATAATACATAATTTGAGTCCCTAGGAGAAATGTTTAAATGGTGTAAAGTTTTCTCAAATATATGAAAGACATCAGCTCAAGGTTCAATAAGCTCAGCAAACTCAAAGAAGAATAAATACAAAGAAATACCAATAAATGCACCCTTAGAGACATTATAATCAAACTTCTGAAAACCAACTCTAAAATGAAAATATTAAGAGGTGCCAGAGAAAATAGGACACATTACATAAAAGGGAACAATAATAAAAATTATAGCTTCTCACCAGAAACAATGGGGACAAGAAGACAGTTGAATGCTATCTGCAGTGTTGAAAGAAAAACCGTATCAATCTACAATTCTAGGTCTAGATGAATTATTTTCTAAAAATAAATAAAAATTAAAACAAAAGTGAAGGAAGTTGTCTCAAATATAAGGATTTCCTACTATAAGGAGTAGTAAAATAGTTTATTTAGGCCATACCATATGAACAATACCATATAGAGAACCAGTTCTTCAGGAAAAATTAAGAACATCAGAATGAGAAAACATGTCAGTAAATATAAAGGACATTAAATACACACATGTGCACATGCACATGATGCATACATACATACATTTTAAAGTACTGACCTTTTAAAGTAAAAATAACAACAATGTAATGTGAGGTTCTGGGATATTTAGAAGTAAAATATATGACAAGAGCACAAAGGGTGAGAGAGTAGTAATTAAAATATACTATTTTCAGATTCTTACATTATATAGATTAATTTTCTATTGTAGATGTGTTAAAGATGTATATAACTTCTAGGTCAAGCACTAAAAAATAATGTAAAGAGATATTACTAATGACTAATTCACACAAAAAATAAAAATGAATACCTAAAAATACTTAATTTACACACAAAAAAGAGAGGCATAAAAGGAGGAACCAGAAAAAAAAAAAAGAGCAGATGGACAATATAAATCAAATATTACTGCAGTAGATGAAAATCCACATATATCAACAATTGCATATGAACTGAAAAATCAAATTAAAAGCTAGAGATTGCCAGACTGACTAAAAATGAATAAGACTATATATGTTGTTGACAAGAAACACACTTTAAACCCAAAAATACAGAGGAGTTGAAAGGGAAAGAATTAAAAAATGAAAAAGGATATAACATACAATTGTAAATGTTGAAATCTATCATTACTACATTTTATAACAATATGGAGCGACATTTCATAATGATAAAAAGGTTATGTTATCAAGGAAATATAACAATTTTATTTTTTATTTATTTTTAAAAGGTTTTATTCATTTATTTTTACAGAGAGGGGAAGGGAGGGAGCAAGAAAGAAAGAGAAACATTGATCAGTTGTCTCTTGGAACCTGGCCTGCAGCCCAGACATGTGGTCTGACTGGGAATTGAACTGGTGACCTTTCTGTTTCCAGGATGACACCCAATCCACTAAGCCACACCAGTCAGGACAACATGTAACAATTTTAAATGTGATAGGACTTAAGAAAAGCATAGACAGATCTACAATTGTTGTTGAATTTAACACCTATCTCTCAGCAGTTGATGAGAAAGTAGACAAAAACAAACAAACAAAAAACAAACAAAAAAGGAAGATGCAACTCAACTCAACTCAACTCAACTGATGGTTATAGAACACTATACCCAGCACCAAAAAAGGACTGTGTAATCTTCTCAAATGTACATGAAAAATTGATTAAGATTGGCTATTTTCTGGGGCATAAAATAAGTATAAATAAATTTCAAGTCAAAGTCATACAGAGTGTGTTCTCTAGTTGCAATAGTTTTAAATTAGAAATTGATAACAATAAAATATTCCAAAAGAATTTTCTGCAATGATGAATGTTCTATATCTGTACTGCCCAAAGGTAGTCACTATACAAGTGTAACCACTGAGCATTTGAAATATGGCTAGAGTGGCTTAGCAGATGAATTTTTATTTTAATTGATGTAAGCCTCTACATATGGCCGAATATACAAATATAAGTCACACATAAGATTTCAAGTGGGTCATAGATCCAAACTTAAAAGCTAAAACTACAAGGGTTTCTGGACAAGATGGAGGCATAGGCAGACACACTCTACCATCCTCCACAGCCACAAGAAGAAATAAAACAACCTCAGAACTAAAAACAACCAGAACTACCAGAAAACCTAACTGCATGAAGTCCAACAAACAAAAATAGGAAGAACTAATACTCATCCAGACAGGTAGGAGGGGCAAAGCCAGGGCAAAGAGGATGTGCTGTGGCAGCAATGGCAGCAGCTGTGGTGGTGATGGCAGCAGTGGTGGCAGCAGCGGCAGCAGCAGCAGCAGAAGCAACAAGACAGTAACTGGGACAGGCTGGTAGAAAGCATAGTCACGTATTATAAAAGCCTGGAGGGACACCTAGGAAGTGATCCCAGCCCCAGACCAGACTGAACAGCTTATGGTTCCAGGGCTGGTGAAAATTAAGCCTCATTTCTTCTGACAGTGAAAACCAGTGAGAATTGGGATGGAGGAAGAAACTGCTGGTCTCTCAGCAGAGTTCATTTGTTTTAGAAAGCCCCCACAATCCTAGAATGTCTGCAGACCTACCCACTCTGGGAATGACAACCAGGGCAATAACTAGAGGGGTGCCAGTCCCATAATGGAAGCAGAAGTGCCTGAAAAAGGGGCAAGTGCTGAACACAGAACCCCTCCCCCACAAACAGCACCACAATGTGGTGAAATGGGTCACCGCATACTGACAAATACCTAAGGCTCCATCCCTTACAATGTAACAAATGCGACTGCTCTACCTAAGACACAAAGGCAAACATAGAAGCCTGTCAACTTGAAGAGACAGAGAAGTATGGCCCAAAAGAGGGAGCAGATCAAGGTTCCAGTGGGAGAACTGAGCAATGAGGAGATCGCCAACCTAACAGATGCAGAGTTCAAACTAATAGTGATAACAATGGTCACAGACTTGACAGCCATGCTTGAATACAGCAAATAAATATTTGAAGAAGTGAAGGCTATATTAAATGAAATGAAGGGAAATCCACATGAAACCAACAGTGAAGGGAAGGAAGTCAGGGCTCAAATCAATGATTTCAAACATAAGGAAAAAATAAATCCTTAACCAGTACAGAATGAAGAAACAAGAATTGAAAAAAACAAGAAGAGGCTTAGGAACCTGTGTGACAACTTTAAATGTCCCAACGTCCAAATCATAAGGGTGCCAGAAGGAGAAGAGGAAGAGCAAGAAATTGAAACCTTGTATGAAAAAATAATACAGAAAAACTTCCCTAATTTGGCTAAGGGAGCACACATACAAGTCCAGGAAGCACTGAGAGTTCCAAACAAGCTAGACCCAAAGAAGGTCACATCAAGACACATCATAATTAAAATGCCAAAGGTTAAAGATAAAAAGAGAATCTTAAAAGTAGCAAGATAAAAGAACAGAGTTACCTACAAAGGGGTTCCTATTAGACTATCAGCTGATTTCTCAAAAGAAACTTTGCAGGCAAGAAGTGACTGGCAAGAAATATTCAAAGTGATGTAAAAGCAAGGACCTACAACCAAGATTACCTCATCCAGCAAAGCTATTATTCACAATGGAAGGGCAGATTAAGTACTTCCCAGATAAGGTAAAGCTAAAGAAGCTCATCATCACCAAGCCATTATTACATGAAATGTTAAAGGGACTTGTTTAAGAAAAAAAAAAGATCAAAACTATGAACATTAAAATGACAACAAAGTCATAACTATCAACAACAGAATCTAAAAATATAAAAACAAAAAAACTAAGTGAACAACCAGAATAGGAACAGAATCATAGGTATGGGGGTCATCTGCAGGGTTATCAGCTGGGAGGGGGAAAGGAGAGAATGGGGGAAATGTACAGGGATTAAGAAACCTAATTGGTAGGTACAGAATAGACAGGAGGATGTTAAGAGTAGTATAGGAAAGAGTGAAGCCAAAGAATTTACATGCACAACCTATGGACATGAACTGAAGAGAGCAGGATTGCTGGAGGGAAAGGGAGAATGGACTGGAGGGGAGCAAAGGGGAAAAAAATTAGGATAACTGTAAAAGCTTAATCAATAAAATATACTTTTAAAAAAGCTAAAACTACAAAGTTTCTAGAATAAAACAAAAGAATATTTTCATGATGTGTATATGAGTAAAAATTTCATAGAAAGAATAGGGAAAGCAGTAATCATAAAATAAAATATTGATAAATGGGCCTTCATTTAAATGAAAAACTTCTGCATACAAAACAAATACCATTAAGATAATGAAAACATAAGTTTCAGGCTGGGAGAAAATATTTGTAAAATAACATTTGATAAAGGAGTTTTATCCAAAATATATGAAGGTCTCTTACACCTCAAAATAAAAAGACAAATGACCCAAATGAAAACTGGATAGAGGCTTCACAAATAAGATTTGTGAACAAACACTTCACAAATAAGATTTACAAATTGCTAAGCACATGAAAAAACATGTTCAACATAAATATTTATCAGAAAACACAAAGTAAAACGACAATTAGATATCACTGCAAACCAACCAGAATGGCTGAAATTAAAAACATTAATTCCACTAAACACTAGATGAAGAGGCTAGATGTATAAGAAATAGGAAGTTTCCTACATTGGTAGTAGGAGTCTAAAATGGTACAATTACTTTGGAAAACTGGGAGATTTGTAAAATGCTAAACACAAACTACCATATTTCCCTGCCACTTCATTCCTAGGCATTAATCCATGGAAAATGAAAATGTATGCCCACAAAAATCCTTGTGCAAAGTCTTCATAGTAATGTTTGTTTATAATAGCCCAAAACTAGAAAGAACCCAGGTATCTATTAGTAGGAGACTGGACAAACAAATTATGGTATGTTCACGCAATGCAATATTACACAACAATTAAAAATAACAAATTAGCCCTGGTTGGTGTGGCTCAGTGGATTGGTGCCGGCCTGTGAACCCAAAGGTCACTGGTTCAATTCCCCAGTCAGGGCACATAACCAGATTACAAGTCAGGTCTCCAGTCAGGTCCTTAGCTGGAGGCAGGTGAAAGGCAACCATACATTGATGCTTCTCTCCCATTCTTCCTCCCTCCCTGCCCTTCTCTCTGAAAATAATAAAATAAAACCTTTAAAAAAAGAGTAACACACACACACACACACACACACACACACACACACACAAAGAGTAACAAATGACTGAGGTATGCAACAAGCCGAGTAAATCTGAAAAACAGTGTTGTGTTTATGTGTCAAAAATTATCACAAGCATACACTTAAATGTTATATATTTCACTGGATACAAGTTAAGCCTCAATCAACATTTCCAATTAATAATGAAGCTATGTTCAGAAAAGCAGGTTTTAGATTCTCATTTAAAAATTAAAATGCTTTTATATGTAAGTGTAGTACAAATTCAATATTTAATAGCTTCCATAATATTTATATTTTATTTTTCTTGCAGTGTTTTATAGGTATGATTTTTCTACTGAGCCTTATGTAAATGTTCTAGCACATGCTGCTGTTGGTTTCCATGTGCCATTCCTTTACTTTGTGAGTACGACATGGAAATGCTGGTAAGCCCTGCTCTATCTGGGACTGAAGCAGGGAGGTGAGGACAGCAGAGAGATATGTTTGGGATGCAAGATGCACAAAAACGTAAAGGGTTGTCCATGTCATAGGTTTGTTGTAAGGTTAACAATGAAACAGAGTCTGTGAAAGTCAAATGAGGTCATGCCTCTAATGTTCTTGGCACAATAAATATTATTTTCTCTCCCCTCTTAGGCCCTACTCATTTGGGAAGGTGTAGGTTTTGTCTCTATATGGAAACCTACAAGGTTATATTTGGGAAAATGTTTTTTTTTCATACCTTTATTTCCTACAAAAAATAGAAATGGGATCCAGTTTTGGTTGCTCTTCAGAAATGAGCTAAGTTATAAAAAGAAATATTCTGGGTCTTCATATTTATGGTCTTAAGCTTTATGCAAATAAGGAATTCAGAATTCATGCAATCTTGAGTTGCGAAAAGGACAGTGTTCCTATAAAGGTAAATACTTTGTCGTAATTAGGATGACAGTTGGGTGCTTTTCAGATATCTCAAGACTTTTTTTGAGACAATAGCCAAATACTTAATTTAGAATACCAAAGTTAGAGATTAATTTATTTATTGAGATACCAAATATTCAAGAAGATATTTTTAAGTTTCTTCAATCCTTATGATTTAATATGTGAAGTTAATATAGGAAGAGTACATCACTGTTTCATGAAAAAACGCCTTTCAAAGCAGTTTTAAGCTAGTAGAATCTAAATAAAGGGCTCTTTTGTAAAATGGCACTACTGTTTTAGACT
The DNA here is from genome assembly GCA_004026585.1 of Noctilio leporinus. NCBI lineage: Eukaryota > Metazoa > Chordata > Mammalia > Chiroptera > Noctilionidae > Noctilio > Noctilio leporinus. Next base: position 40,335 of record PVIW01010815.1, read on the forward strand.
TGGGGTAAATATCAAAACAACCCCTGAGGTATTATCTCATGCTTTAACAGAAGGCATGGAAAGCTATGCTTCTTTCTGCTGTGACAAAAAAAGAAATTTGAAAAAATTGTTTTCAGTTTGTGAAGACATTGATGGAATACCTGCAGTATGTCCTGCTGCAGCCCTTCTCCCATTTTGCAGATGGTGAAGTCAGTGGGCACCATAGGGTGCTTGATCTATTTATCCAGGGTCAATATCTGATAGAAATTGAGCAGGGATTGAAGCCTTGCACCCTCCCTAACTCCCTGTGGTCCCTGCCCCTGAACACCCCATACTCTATGAGGAAATCTGAAGAACACAGGACATCATAACATCAGGACCCTCAGCCTTAAGAGCATGTGATAGGCAGAACAATGTGGGTGGGGCAAAGACACCCAGCCTGCACATGCTTCCTTCAGAACTCATGGGTGGCCTCTCTGCTCACCCCCACAATGGGATTTTTGTGATGTTTGGTTTTTCCAACCTGTGTGCACTTAAGAGATCTCTGCTTTAGGATTCCTGCTCCCCACCCCATATGCCATTCACAGCACCACCACCTCCCCAAGAAGACACAACCACATGTTTCTCTGCCTGTTGAGGAGTGTGAGGAGGAGAATTGGCCACTTGGGTGTAAGCATAAGCACTTTCTACTACCCTGGTATGATTCAAGCAGCACAAAAGGCACACTTGAGAAAACACATCACACTTAGCAGTCAGTTGCAAAACCATGAAACGCCCACTATCTTATCCCTCATTCAGAGGCCTTATGGAACCATTTCTATTTTAACTAGTTTAAATCATTTTTCTTAGCAAAGTCTAATGTCTCAGCTAAAACTCATGACTTGATTAACTTGGTTACCATGACTCCTACGGAAGGCAAGAGACCAATAGATTTTGCTTTTTTACCTTGAAACTGACATTTCAGTGATTCACCCATTGTCCCAGGCAAAGTTCACTTCTTTCCTACTCTGTAGCCTTCATTTGACCCTGATAGTCATTCGACAAAATAAAAAATGGGAATTCACTAGCCCTGGCTGATGGCTCAGTGGATAAGGTGCTGGCCTGCGAACCCAAAGGTCGCTGGTTCGATTCCCAGCCAGGGCAACATAACCAGGTTGCAAGCCAGGTCTCCAGCCAGGTCTGTAGCTGGAGGCAGGTGAAAGGCAACCATACATTGATGCCTCTCTCCCTCTCTGCCTCTCTCCCTTCCCCCTCTCTCCGGA
>PVIW01010816.1:0-41573 GCA_004026585.1 Noctilio leporinus
AGGAACTTGTACCCTTTGCAACAACATGGATGGAACTGGAGAGTATTATGCTTAGTGAAATAAGCCAGTCAGTGAAGGACAAATATCATATGATCTCACCTCTTACGGGACAATAATGAACAAAACTAACAACAACCAACACAGAATCAAGTATATGAATACAAGGAATAGGCCTTCAGTGGTCAGGGGAACGGGGTAGTGGGGAGGGAGAGGTAGAGGCAAAGATGGGGAGCAGCTTAGACAAGAACCTAGTATAAAGGAACCATGGACATGGACAACAGATGGGATTGACTTTGGGGGGAAGGGGTGGGTGGGTGGGGGGACAGAGGGGAGCAAAAAGGGGATGGATGTAATACAACAACAATAAAATTAAAAAAAAAAATTAGGAGAGTTTAAGAAACCTTTGGAATAACATGAAGCATAACAACATCTACAAGGGAATACCAGAAGGAAGTGAGAGTGAACAAGGGACCAAGAACTTATTTGAAGAAATAATAGCAAAAAACTTCCCTAACCTGGTTAACAAAAATGACACACATCCAGGAAGTGCAGAGAGTCCCAGAGAGGGGGCCCACACCAAGACAGATCATAATTAAAATGGCAAAGCTTAAAGACAGGGAGAGACTCCTAAAAGCTGCAAGAGAAAAGCAAATAGTTAACTACAAGGGAGCTCCAATTAGACTGTCATCTGATGTCTCAAAAGAAACATTTTAGACCAGAAAGGATTGACATTAAATATTCAAGTAGATGGAAAGCAAAGACCTACAAACAAAGCTACTTTGTTGTAGCAAAGTTATCATTTAAAATAAAAGGAGAAATAAAGAGCTTCCCAGTCAAGAAAAAGACAAAGAAGTTTGTTACCAACAAACCAGTATTGCAACAGAGTGTAAAACATGGATGATAAAGATGCTCACAGACTTGACAAATATGCTTGAGTATGGCAAGACCACAAGGGAAGAAATGAAGGCTATGCTAAGGGGAACAAATAAAAATTCACATGAAACCAATGGTGAAGGGAAAGAAAATGGGGTTCAAATAAATGATTTGGAATATAAAGGTGAAAGAAACAGTCAACCAGTACAGAATGAGGAAATAATGATTGAAACAAACAAAGAGAGACTTAGGAAACTCTGAGACAACTTTAAATATGCCAACATCCAAATCATAGGGGTTCCAGAAGGAGAAAAGGAAGAGCAAGAAATTGAAAACTTGAGAGAACCAAGATGGGGGAGGGGTAAGTGGAGCTACACCAATCTCCTCCCAACACCAAACTGGAATTACAACTTAATTGGGGAGAAATCATCTGGAATAAGCAACAAAACACAACTGGAGAGAAGCCTTATAACCACAGACAGAACAAAAGAGGCCAATTCATCACCATGTGATTGGTAGGAAGTGCGGAGACAAGAGAGGGCTGGCAGGGCTCCCACAGGTGGCAGCTGAAGGGACGGAGAAACATCTCAGGAAATGGGGGTTCCACCTGAAATGGGTGGGTTGTAAACCCCCAACCGGGACTCTTAAATAGTTCAGGAGTTAGTTTAGGGCCACATAGGAAGTCAACCACAAGTTCAAAAAAATAGCTAGAATACTAGTCTACAAAATTATTTAAATCCTAGGGATTTTTATTTCTTACCTCAACTTAGTAGACATGATAATTTCTACTCTGGGGACTGGCTAAACACTGCAAGTGCCATTATTTCTAAAGGCTTCAATTTGTAAAGCACATGTAGAAGAAAAACAGAGGGTATTGAAAGAAGTAAAACCTGTGCACAACCAAAAATAAATAAATAAACAAATATATATATATATATTTGTGTATATCTATCTATCTATCTCTCTATCTATCTATATATATATATATATATATACACACACACACACTATTTAAGATGGAAAACTCCAAAAAGAAAAAGTTGTAGTTCCAGTCATTCAAAATAATAAATTGAGTTGTATTATCAGAGGGGGAGGATCTGACTCAAAAACCAAATTCATTTTTTACTATGGGTTTGGCACTGTCTCTAGGACAACTTTCACAAAAGTGAGTTCTGCAATACACCATTTCTGTGATATATTTCACAAAAATAGCATAACTATTAAAGAAGAAAAACTGCTTAATTTGCTATAATATATCTAAAATACTATCATTTAACATGTAATAATTATGTAAGCTATTGGCATATTTTAATTTTTTTGTATTAACTCTTCAAAATCCAGTATGCACTTTAAATATGTGTAAAAATATGTATGTGTGTAAATGTATTTTTGCATGTGTTTAATAATGTTGCAATTGATATATCTAAAATAGTAATTCTTTAAACAAATGAATTAACACAGGCATTTTGAAATAATGAAAAGAAGACTTTGTATTAATATGATTTGAAAGGCTGATAGTTCGAAGGCAGTAATTAAATGGTGAATTGTCTGGATGTGAAAGGGAAAAAAAGGTACACATTGGTGGTTACAGAATAGACAGGAGGATGTTAAGAAGAATAAAAGAAATGGAGAAGCCAAAGAACTTATATGCATGACACATGGGCAGGAACTAAGGAGAGCATTGCCAGAGGAAATGAGGTACTGGGTGGAGGCAGGCAAAGGGGAGAAAATTGAGACAACTGTAATAGCAAAATAATAAAATATATTTAAGGAAAAAAAAAAGAAATAGAAAACCTATGAGAAAAAAATAATGAAGAAAAACTTCCTTAATTTGGCAAAGGAAAGACATACAAGTCTAGGAAGCACAGAGTCCCAAACGAGCTACAAAGAGGAACACACAGACCCACATCATATTAAAATGCCAAAGGCTAAAGATAAAGATAGAGTCTTAAAGCACGAGAACAGAAGAGAGTTACCTACAAAGGAGTTCCCAGAAGACTATCTGCTGATTTCTCAAAAGAAACTTTGCAGGCAAGAAGGGGCTACAAAGTAGTATTCAAAGTGAGGAAAAGCAAGGATCTAAAACCAAGATTACTCTATCCAGCAAAGCTATCACTCAGAACGTAAGCACAGTAAAAAGTGCTTCCCAGTCAAGGTAAAGCTAAAGGAATCCATCACCAAGCTATTATTATATGCAGTTCAATATTCTGGAATTTCTGGTTGTCTCTAGTTTTGTGATAGATGCATCTGTTTTTGGTTGTGGAGGGAGACACAGCATGTCTAGCTATGCCTCCATCTTGGATTCTCCCCACAGCTTTATTTTGTTGTTTCAGTCTGTTTATACCTTTTGTTCTGAGGCGAGTCTCTTGTATACAGCATATTTATGAGTTTTGTCTTATCCATTCAGCTATAGTTGTCTTTTTATTGAAGCATTTAATCTGTTTCCATTTAAAGTTATTTTGATAGATACCTATTTATTGACATTTTATTCTTTATACCTATGTTTCTTTCTTTCTTTCCTTCTTTCTTTCTCTTTCCTTCCTTTCTTCCTCCCTCCCTTCCTCCTTTCCTTCCTTCCTTCCTTCCTTCCTTCCTCCTCCTCCTCCTCCTCCTCCTCCTCCTCCTCCCCTCCTTCTCCCCCACCCCCTCCTCCTTCTTCTTCTTTCTTCACCAGGACTCTTCAAATTTTCTTACAATACTGGTTTGGTGATAATAAACTTCTTCAGCTTTTTATTTTATTTTATTTTATTTTTAATGTTTACTATATCTTTGTTTCAGTCCTCACTGAGATTATCCATTGTTTTACTAAGGTCCTTGAGCATCCTTATAACCATTGTTTTAAACTCTGCATCTAGTATCTTGGTTCCTTCTATTTCATTTTCTTTTTTATTTTTTCTGAGAATTTCTCTTGTTCTTTCACTGGGAGCATATTTTTTGTTTCCCCGTTTTGTCTGCCTTTTTGTGTTTTTCTCTGTGTACTAGGTAGATCTGCTATGACTCCCAAACTGATTACAATGGCTCTATGAAGTAGCTGTCTTGTGGGGTTCAGCATCATAATCTTCCAGATCACCTGAGCTAAGTGCTTCAGGAATGTTTTATGTGTGTGTTATAGGATCTTCTCATTGTAATTGAGCCTTGAATGCTTTTGGACTATTCATGGGTGGAGTTAACCCTCAGACTGGCTGACTAAGGATAGAGCTCAGTCACCACATATGAGTCACTGTGAATGGGCTGCCCAGCAGGGACTAGTGCCTGCCAGAATGCTCCTTTAAGTGTGCCACTTCTGTGGCTAATTGGGTTGAGCTCTGGTGTAGTCTGAAGCCCACCACTGATTGTGTTGGTTCTGGGTCCATTTGAGTGGCAGGTCAATGCCAAATGTTGTATATAACCAGCCTTGAGCTACCTATCTGGAGCTACCATGCTATTTACTGTTTGTGGTTGCATCTAGTGGGCCTAGGTGTGCATGGAAAGTACCAGGCTGCGTACAAGGGTCAAACTTCTCCAGCTCTGAGCTGGGGGCAGATTGATTAAATGTCTGAGGCTCCCTAACGTCTGCCTCTAGCAGTCAGCTACTTCACTGCCCCCTAAGATTGTCTGGTCTTCCTCCAGAGCCTTCCAAAGGAAAATTTTAGAATGGACCCAGGCTAGCTGAGACCCACAGACTCTTCCATGATGCATGAGCTCAGTAGGGCAGGGTGACCAGGGTTGGGATAATAGGGTTAATAGTTCTCCTATTGGGCCCATGCAGTCAGGCCCCTCAAAGGTAGAAAATGGCTGCTACTCCAGAGCCATACCACTCAGTCTCTGCCTGTCTCCACCTCCAGCTCCCCTAGGAGGAGCACACCACAGGTTCCGGTTGGGTGCAGCCAGCCAGCCCCACTGCACAAAAGGGTGAAGGAGAGCAGAGCCACTGGGACTTAAGAGTGCAGATCAAATAAGTTTCCCATTGGCTGTGGTACTTAGACAAGACTGCAGGAGGTGTGCAAGACTGACCTCTATTCCAAAGCCAAAAAGCTCATGACTGTCTAAATGTTTGCCTAGGGCTTCCCCAGAAAAAGAGTACACCAAACACCCTTTTGGGGAACAGCCAACAGACCTTTCTGTAGAACTCAAGCTAAATAGGGTGGGGTTGCCTGGAGTTGGAAGTCTGGGTTAGTCGCTTCCCAGGCTGGTGGTGGTAAGAGTAAGAGTGCTTAACTCTGGGAAGAAGGAGCCAGAGGGTGATATAGGATAGGACTTAGAACAAGGACCTCAAAGACTGACCCTCCAAATCTCTCTTTGGGACCATGCCACCCAGACTTCCCTTTATGTCCACCGTCTGCCCTGAATTGCCTTCCATTTTTAGTAACACCAGATGAGTGTCTGAGAGCAAGATCCTGCACATTGGCTCTTTAAGAGAACACCTGGGTTTTTAGCAGAGTTTCTCTTCTTCCAGGCAAACTGAGTTACTGCTGATTTTCACTGCCAGATCCTATATGTAATCTCCTCTTCCCAGCCCTGGTGCTCTGGGTTCAAGATCCCAGCCTGGTGTTGAGACCCCACACTCCTCAGAGGTGACTTTGGCAGCTGAGATATCTCTCTGGCTTCTCAGCCGCCACACATCGATGCAGGGGTAAGCCTTCTTTGTGCTTCTGCCCTTCTTACCAGTTTCTATGTGGCTTCTTCTGTAAATCCTTGGTTATAATCCTCCAGTTCAACTCTTCTTCAGCGGGTTAGTCAGGTTGATTGATCTATAATTTAGCTGAAATCTGGTTTGGTGCTGGGAGGAGGTGAGTGTATCTTCCACCTACTCTGCAGCCATCTTGATACCTCCTAGTCTTTCTTTTGGCCAAATTTTGAGAGTTGAAGTTTCTATATTGTCAGACTTATGCTCCTAAATCTAGTACTTGTTTCTTCAAATGCATTTTTTCTTGGGATTTCCGATTGATTTTATATGTAAGGGTTTCTCTGATCTTGTTAATTTTAGCATATGAAGGCAAAATGTGGAAATTCGTTGAATTGATGTTAGAAAGTCCTAGCTATGGGAGTTCTGATAAAGGCTTAGCTTCAAAAACCAATTCTACTCACTCATTCATTCCTTTCTTTGATCATTCAACAAATATGTATTAAATGCATTTCATGGACCAACAACTCTTCCAGGTTTCAGAAACTGGAAGGAAAATAAAAAGATAAAAATTCCTGCATTCATGAAATTTATAATCTAGTGGGGAAAAGAGGAAGTGGATAATAATACAAGTAAATTATGTATTTTGTATTTGATAGTTACAAGTGCTAGTGTGAAAAAAAATAACACCAGGAACAAGAATTACACGTATTGTAGAAGATTGAAATATTAGGCAGAGTGACCCAGAAAGGTCTCACTGAGAAGATGAGTAAAAATCTGAAATGTGAACTAAAGGATGTGATGGAGAAATGGATATCATAAATATGAATGTTTAAAGTCCAGGACAGTTCATTCTCCCTTTTTACAAATGAACTTATTTATTCCCCAACCCCTAGACAAATTGAGATCATTTGAAAAGAAAGGTACAAACTTACTTTGGGAAGGGAAGGTAGGAAGGCAGGAAGGAAGGACGGGATGCAAGAAGAAAAGGGGGGAAGAAGCAATCCAGGCAGAAGGAATGACAAGTACTGAGGTAAGGGAGTGCCTGACACCTTTGAGAAACAGTAGGGAGGCTAACACATTTAGAATGGAATGGGAATGGGGGAGGAAGAATAAAGTCAAAGAGGTAACAAAAATGGGACTGTGATGAGATGAAGCTGAGAAGTGAAGCCTGAGGGGTTTTCTTCAGGTTGTTAGGGAGACAAATAAATGTGTCCTTTCTAATGGCCTACCAGGTTACCAAGGCAGAAAGCAGGTAGCAGGATGAGGTAATCAAAAGCTGCACTAGCATCAGGGAGCTAAATTTCCTGTGTTAAGATAAAATTTATTTTCTAGTAGACCTTTTATTTCCATCTTGATTTGAAGTTTAGCTATAGGGAAAAACAAAACAAAACAAAACAAAACAAAACTGACTTCCAGACTGCCAGGAACTCATCTCTGTTGAATGGCCTGCCTAAGAGAGAATAAAATATGTTTCATTTTTATTTAGAATATACTCAAAGCCTTGTCCATAGATGACTTATGATAGCTAACAATCACTCACAATGTTGTGATGTTGCAAATGATCTACCCTTCTGGTGTTTTCCAATTTGTTTCTGCTTTTCTTTTTCCTTTTTTAATAAACTCATTTTATCATCTCATTGCACCTGATTCCCACTGCAGGCTGAGTTCTGCAATCATTTCTCAGCCCACAATGAAATTTTCATCAGCTGGGCCATTGCAGTTGAATAGATACAGTCATGCCCCCAAGAAGTGAACAAGATGACCTAATCAGACTTCATTTCTACCGCCAGTGTACCATGAATACAATGTAGCCAGCAGTCTGCTCAGCATTGTGAAAGGGCAGAACTTCTATATTTTTTAATTAATCAGCGCTCAATATCTGCTGCAGGTTGCAAAGGTCCAGTTAGAATAAAGTTGGTGAATGTCATAGGCATTCCAAGATGCAAACTTCAAGCTAGAGCAGCCCAGAAGATGAACTCTTTAGAAGAAAACACATTCTGAAGAAAACAACCCAAGTCCCTTTTCTTACCTGGATAGTGTGGTCCAATTGCCTTACCCAAGTTTTGGTACCAGAATTCTGCTTATAATCTATTCTCTGTTTCTGGGGCAGTTTCAGAAATGGAAGTCTGTATTTTCCATATTCAGCGGTACTCAGGGAGTCTCCTGGCATCCTTGTACCTCAGCCTGCATTGCCCACTACACTTAAACCATGGAGCTGTATTCCTTATATGTTATAATCAGGCACAATTTCAGCACTACAGTGCCACTGGAAAAAAATAAAGACAAATAGGTTTAAACTGAACTTCAACAGGCTGAGAACATGAAGAAAAACAAACAAGAAAAACAGAAGAAAAAGAAAAGCACTCAGAAAGCAACAGCCATGAGATAGAGTGACCAGTATCTACTACTAAATTCTGATGGAGAAACTGATAACATTCTTAAGGAAACAGAGGAGGTTCTGTCTTCTATTGCCCAGAAGAGGTGGGTTACATGGTAAGAGCTCTTGCAATGACATTCCGTTTGGAAATGCTCCTCAAGGAACCTATGCATTTGAGAAAGGGAAAATGAAGATGGAAGAGGGCAAAGAATTCCATGTAATACAATTCTGGAGGACTTGGACAGGTACTATGTGTTGTTATGACCTGGTTTATGGTGAAGCAATGCCAGACAACATGGTGCAGCCCAATAGGATTTCCCAGAATTTGTGTAAAAATTGAGTGTTCTCAATAACCCTCATGTTGTTGAAGGCCACTCCCCTGTGAAAGTGTATAAAGAGAAAGCGGAAGGGAGGAACACCTTTCCCTAAGGGCCTATTTCCTCTACTGCCTGGTTGGCCCAGTCAAACAGAGTAGATGAAGCCACCCACTATGCTATGAGCTGGTGACAGGATGCAGAGCTGAAGAGGTCCCCTGGGTCAGTCATCACAAGGGAGTAGAAAGGGAACACAGGAAAACTCAAGACCTTTAGCTTTATCCTAAAGATGAAAACAAAAGATATTGGTAAGAATTCTCTGCATAAGATATCTTAAATCTGTTACATAAGCCATTTAAGAAAATTCCATTGTTATTTCATAAGAACTAATTTCTGAGTTCTAGCTACAAAGAATAGTTAAATATTTCAAAGGTAGGATGTTTGGTTTAGAACATTGATTTCTCTCTTGACTTGAACTAATAAAGTTAGTATACCAACCACCAAGTTAAGAAATTATGCCCTGGCCAGGTAGCTCAGTTGGTTATAGTATCATTTCCATATGCCAAGGTTGTGATTCAATCCCTGGTCAGGGCATGTACAAGAAGCAACCAAAAAATGCATACTAAGTGGAACAACAAATTGATGGCTCTCTCCCCCCACATACACTTCCTCTCTCTAAAATCAATTAAATTTTTTAAATTTAATTTTATTGTTGTTGTATTACATCCATCCCCTTTTTACTCCCCTCTGTTCCCTTCCCCACCCACCCATTCCCCCACAAAGTCAATCCTACTTGTTGTCCATGTCCATGGTCAATTAAAAAAACTTTTGTTTTTTTATCGTTGTTGTATTACATCCATCCCCTTTTTGCTCCCCTTAAAAAACTTTTTAAGATAACAAATATTACTTTTAAAAAAAGAAAGTGTGACATTATAAAGCCTCTGAAATGATAAACTGTAAAACAATAAATTGAATTGCATATGAAAAAGTAAGTAAAATAATTAGTGCTCGTTAAAAGCATAATAGTGTAAATTAGTGACCCTAACATGGAGGTTAGAACATGAACATTTTATTCATAGCTTTATTACTGATTTACCAATGAGACCTAATTGATGTACTGCATTTTCCTTGGTCTTAGTTTCTATAGCTGGAGAAAGCTGACTGAGCCTGCTTTCACTAAATACCTTTTGATTATTGTTGCAACCAGAGAGGAACAAGAAAGTAGATCACCTAATGTCATTTCCATTCGGTTTGAGAATTAACTTACTTGTGTAAAACTGACTTCTTTGTGAAGCCACAGTATTGAAATCAGAAAATAAAGCCACACTGAAAATTAGAAATTATATATTTTATATATATATATATACACTTTTTTGTATTTTATTACCTGCCCTTTCTCCCTCCCTCACTACCTCTACCTCTTGCCCCTTTCCTCTCCTCCTCCTTCTTTCCTTCCCTCCCTCCCTCCTTCCTTCTTTCACTGCCCAAAGTAAATTTGTCCCTCCTCTTAATAAATTTTCTACATCTCACATTGTCTAGATGCTGAAAAACTAACAAGTTCATTTTAAAAAGGGGGAAGTTGACTTTCCTGAACTTAAACACGTAACATTTATGACATTCATTCCCAGGTAAGATAGTCTGTGAAGAAAACAGGTAACTGCATCAGATTACAAATTCCAGAGTCTGCAGTCAAAAAAATCCATGGACAATGATTTCAGTGGCTTTTTGCTTTGGATAGCCTCTGAGTAGGCAGCCAGAATGAGCCAGCTCTTTGCTGGGTGCAATCAGTGCATTGTTGCTTTTGGATTTAATGATTTTGGCATTTTATCTTGAGTATAGGTTAGTTCTTAAGTGCTTTCTTTCCCCAGTACTTCATTACCTACAATCTAGACGATTGTACTAGAGAGTAGTCTTAGTCAAACTAGGGAGTAGTCTTAGAAAATGTACTTAGAAGTATTTAAGGACAAAGGGCCTTGATGTGTAAAACTTACCCTCAAGAGATTCTTAGAGGGAGGAGGTCTAGGTAGATAGGTAGATAGCACAAATAATAAAACAAGTGTAGTAAAATATTACCAATAAGTGACTCTGGATAAGGGGTGTATGGGTGCTATTTATAATGTTTTTAATTTTGCAATTATCCTGAAAGTTTGAAATTATTTCTAAATAAAAATTTAGAAAGCAGCCACTAGCCCTGACTGGTGGCATTCAGTTGGTTGGAGCATCATCCTGTACAACAAAAGGCTGTGGATTCAATTACTGGTCAGGGGACACACCTAGACTGTGGGTTCAGTCCTTAGCCGGGATGTCTATAGGAGGTGGCCAACTGATAATTTCTCCCATCAATGGTCCTCTCTTGCTCCCTTCCTTCCTTTTGAAAATCAATAAGCTATTTTAAGAATTAAAATAAATAAGGCCCTGGCTGGTAGCTCAGTAGATAAGGCACTGGCCTCCAAACTCAAAGGTCGCTGGTTTGATTCCCAGCCAGGGCACATAACCAGGTTGCAAGCCAGGTCTCCAGCCAGCTCCTTAGCTGGAGGCAGGTAAAAAGCAACCATACATTGATGTCTCTCTCCCTCTCGGCCTCCCTCCCTTCCCCTTTCTCTGGAAATAATAAAATCTTAAAAAAAAAAAAGAAAAGAATTAAAATAAATAAAGCAGGTTAATAGCATTAGGGTATTATATTGAATTATGTACATAATTTATATGTATATAAGTCTCTCTCTATGTTATATAGACATATACATTTAATATGTACATGAGTACAGAGAAATTCCTGAAAGAATAGGCACTAAGTTATTATTATGAAGGGATCTCTGAGTAAGAAAAATCTAAAGTTTTAGTTTTTGCCGGCCTGTAGTATTTTGCAATGACATATACATATGCTTCTGTAATAATAAATGTTTTGTAAAGAACAAATGGACAAAAAGGAACAACGATTGACATGTCTTAGGTGCCCTTGAATAGGACACTGCAGTCCTCAGTACAGTTGTCCATCCATAGCATTTTTCTGCTCTGGGCTTGCAGAAAATATTGCAAGTCCTTAGAGATGAAGCAGAACCTCTTTGTGCTTTCCACTACCTTGCCTACCTTAAACAAGGTAGTAAAGCTTAGACCTGAACACTGAATTATGAGAAGATAGAGAAAGACCCAATTTTTGGCTGTAATTGTTTCAAGAGGACCTCTAGCCCCAACTGGAATCAAATATACCACCCAGACATATGCCCTCACTGGAAATCGAACTGGCAGCCTTTTGCTTGGTGGGATGATGTCCAACCAACTAAGCCACACCAATCAGGGTATTTTGACTCATTTTTGAGCAATACTTTTACTACCCTATATAAAGTATCTTTGAAAATGTGCATCTACATATCTTGATTCTGAGGCCTGATTTATATTAAAATCAAAACACAAAAATATTAAAAACAAAACACCAAAAAACTGGAAAAAAGCTAAATCAACTACCCATCAAGAAGTGTAGTTTGGCCGAATTAGCATTAATCTAAGTATGTGGCTGTTGACACATCCCACTTACATATCACTGAAATTTGCAAGTAATAATTCATTTTAGGGCCTTAAAACAGTAATATGTGGTGTTCGCTTCGGCAGCACATATACTACAATTGGAATGATACAGAGAAGATTAGCATGGCCCCTGTGCAAGGATGACGCAAATTTGTGAAGTGTTCCATATTTTTAAGTTAATAAAGCATTTCAAAAACAAATGAACAAACAAAAAAACAACCCAGTAATATGTGAGTAGCATATCAGGTTGCAATACAGCAAATAATGGCTAATGAATATCATTGGCTTATGTTTCCTTTCTTTGGGCAGAGTAGTCCTGAACCTCAATTTGACATCAACATAGGTAAGAAAGACATAGCAGCTTTGGCTGGTGTGGCTCAGTTGGTTTGAAATTGTCCAGTAAACCAAAAGGTCATGGGTTTGATCCCTGGTCAGGGCACATGCCTACGTTGCAGGTTCAGTCCCTGGTCAAGGATGCATGCAATAGGCAAATAATCAATGTTTCTCACATCGGTGTTTCTCTCCCTCTCTCTCCTTTCCTTTCCTTCTCTCTAAAATCAATGAGCATGTCCTTAGGTGAGGATTAAAAAGAAAAGGCATAGCAGGATAAGTAAAAGCCAAGTTAAGTTTCCATGACTGCCAGGTCACAGGATTTCAACTGTAATCACTGAAAAGTTGGAGAAGCCACATGGCCACATGCAGGGTGCTCCATTGCCTTCCTCACCTTGAACCTCACTCCAGGTGAAAATCTGTCAAGTTGTTAATGGCTTAGCAATCAGGGGATACTTTTCAGTGTCCTGTGGTCATCAGTTATCTCCAAGAAAATTTTTAATTTGATATGATTGGGGTGATTAGGTATTTTTTTCAGGACCAGTGCACTCCATGCTGTGTCTTTACTCACCCATTATAATTCATGAAGGTTTGTCAGCATTAATACTTATCAAGGAGCACCATCAACTGCTCTTCTAACTTTAAGAAGCTTTTGCTCTGCATTTTCCAAAACATTGCCAAAAATTATTATGACATCTAAATAGATAAATGCCTCTAGGTAATTTACATCCCCCAATTACCTTCTCCATTAAACATTGAAAACTGGCGGAAGCCTTGAAAACACTTTTGAATATACTTCCAAATTAATAGTTCATCCCTTTTTCATACACAGGGCAATGAAGTCAAATTTTTCTTGTTCCATCTTAGACATAGGTATTTGGTTATTTCTTTTTTTCAAAAAAATCTATTGTTCAATTACAGTTGTCCTAATTTCCCCCCCTCTGCTTTCTCCTGCCCTACCCATTCCCACTCCCATAGTCAATCCCCACCCTGTTGTCCATGCTCATGGGCCCTTTATACTTATTCCCCTTTTTCCTTCCTCTTTCCCCCTCCCCTCTCCCCTCTGGTCACTGTCACAACAGAAATAAAGAAGGAACTCTTACCCTTCTCAACAGCATGGATGGAAATGGAGAGTATTATGCTTTGTGAAATAAGCCAAAAAAGGCAAAAGACAAATACCATATGATCTCACCTATAAGTGGAATCTAATGAACAAAACAAACAAGCAAGCAAAATAGAACCAGTGACATGGAAATACGGAACAAACTGATTATTTTTTTCTCAAGTCCAAGTATGACCTCCCTGGCAGACAGTCCAAGGTGATGACTTCACCTTCAGGGACAGGGCCCAGGGTTATTTTAGTGAACTCATTTAGAGCACAGTAGTCCATGGAATCAATACTCCAGAAGATTTCTTCCAGACTACCATGCTGGTCCATACCTAAGGCTCTGATATTTGGGTACAATGCTGCTGGTGAATAATTTTTAACATGCTCACATATGGATTTAATTTGATTTCATACCTTACAACCTACCTACAATGCTTCTGGAAAATGTGTGGAACATTTTAATTTTGTTATCACTCTGAACGTATTTCTCATTCATAAAAGGGCAAAAGTTTCCCATCTTAAAATGTTTTCTTCCAATTGGACTGGTGTAGCTTGGTTGGGTGTCATCCCACAAAGGGAAAGTTGCTGGTTTGATTCCTAGTCCATTCATGGGTTACAAGTTTGGTTCTCAGTCAGGATATGTACAAGAGGCAACTGGTTGATGTTTCTTTCTCACCTTTATGTTTCTCTCTCTCTTTTTCTCCCACCCTTCCCATTCCTCTAAAAATAAATAAATACAATATTAAAAAACAAATAATTATCTGAGCTTAAATCATGCAGGCTCAAAACTATCTACCTCTGCACTGAGAAGGTGGCATCAATATTTTCCCTTAGGGCTGGATCCAGGTTTTTAGAGCCTTCAATTTATACAACCTGGGGGTATTCTTTAAGAGAAAGAATACAAAACTACATATACGAAATTAAATGGGAAAAGTATTTAGAGTAAGAAAAAGTCACAGACAATTAAAAAGTTCAAGAAGCTGACTGGTAAAACAAAGATAATCCAGTTTCTTTGCTACTCATGTCATTGAGAGGTGAAACCTAGTTTCTCACCCCTTAAATGTGGATTGGCTTTAGTGACTTGATGACGAATTCACTGTGGCAGAAGCGACATTCTAGGACTTGCAAACTAGATCATAGAAAGCCTTGTCGCTTTCCCTCAAGGCTCTTAGAATTCATCCACCATTCTGGGAAGAAGAGCAAGATTCCCCAAGAGACCCAAGAAGGCAGGAAGTGAAGCTCCTAATTGACCTGCCTCAACTGAAATGCCAGCCAACAGTCAGCACCAACTTGCCAGCCATATGAGTTAAACTACCATAGAAGTGGACTATCAGGCCCATTTGAACCAACCCACCTAAAATATTAAAAAAAGCTATTTCTCCTGAGCACCAGTGAAATCAAATATTAAGGAAGAATTAAATGTATATGGTTACTAGTTGTTTTAAGCTAGTAATTTTGAGGTGATTTGTTTTGTAGCAATAGGTAACTAGAACACTGAAAATATCACAAATCCAGAAAATCATAATGCATCTTTATTATTATTGATTAACTATCTGACCTACCTCTGTAATATTTTTTTCTACATTTTAGGGCTATATTCTATTTAATCATCTTTCCCTATAACATTGATATCAATTTATATAGCAAGAATAAAAATAATTTAGACTTTTCTATAGTAAGATTGGTAGAAATTTGGTTTTTTATTTTTGACAATTTAGTAAATATTCTTTCAATTTTACAACTTGTTTATGTTAATGCTTTACCTTCACCTTTATCCAGTTTCTTGTTCACCTGATGTTTCTTGACCACAGGCAAGCATTTGGGAGAACTCCAGCCTTTTTGATCCTCTTTGTCCTGGCCTCAGACTGCCAGCTGCTGCACAGTACTGGTCCAGATCCACCACAAGCCAAGCCCTTGGTCTCACCCACCCATTTTGATCCTTCCTCCTTGAGATGGATCCTTGGTTAACCAGGAGCAGATCTTCTAATGTCTCCTTTGGATCAAAATAGAGCCCTGGGATGTAATGGAGCAAGCTGTCGCTTGGGGCTTGCCAGAGGGGGAGGTGGTACTGACAGCCCACATCCCAGGACCACCATCAGTTCAGGGACATATCTTGAGTCTGGGTTCTGTGCATCTCCAGAGACAAACCTGCCAATTTGGGGAAGGGAATGTATACAAATAAAACACCCTGTAATTTAAACTCCATTCCTTTATATATCAGATATAAAGATAGATTCTATACCCTTTTTTTGTCCCAATCCCTCCTTATATGCCTTTGGCCCTCACAACAAAATAAAGTGTTCCCACCCCCCTCTCTGGCAGTTACCAAGTCCAGTACATCTTGGCAGTTAGTTCTTGAAAGGCCAGTGAACAACTCCTTTTTCCAAAGCCCAGTAAAGCTGCAGTGAAGAATTGTGTTTGTTTGGCTCTCATTTTCTCGTTATCCAGACTTTGGCTCTGCTGGCTGATATGCTTTACCAAGGGGCTCTTGCCTTGTTCTCCTGGCCTGGCCTAAGTGTTTTCCTCATCTTCTTGGGCCAAAATTATTAACCAGAGAGACTTTTATGGGATGGGGCATTGTTCAGATCTTGTCTGGTTAAACTTAAAGCAGAAGGTTTTATTTAGAGAGCTTTTATTCAGCTTAGCTGTGCTCCAGTACCAACCTACATTTGTAGAATCCAAAGAGCATATGGCTAGTGCTTCCTGTCCCATAATCTTCATCCATATGTTATATAGGTAACTTTTGATAGAAAGTTTTCACCCAACACTAAAATGAGGAATGGCTAATGTGATTACTCCTTGGCCATCATGCAGAAATTTTCCCCTACTGTTAACAAATGGTCTACACACATTTGAAATAGTGATTAAAATAAGGGTCTGGAATCAGACTCTTTAGATTTGAGTTTCTGAACCTATTTGAAGTTGTGTACCTTTGGGAAACTTCTATACCTCAGTCTCCTCCTGTATATTATGGAAAAATAATTTTTCCTACCTCACATGTTGGAATTAAACCATAAAATTCGATTAGTTATTATATGTAATAATATGTAACTAATAATAATGCCACAAAGCAGGCGTTATTATTAGGTGTCATCTAGGTTTTCCCCAAACTCTTTGATGCTGGCTATTAGAGGGAGTTCAGCAGTCTCCTAATTCTGACTTGTTCTTCATTTGTGTGATTCTCTGAGGTCTTATCTACAAGGTCTTACCCACAGACCTTCTTTCAGGTTTCAATCTTTTTGACTTCTGACAGAAAGATGCAGAAACAGGCTCATCATCTACTTCCAGCCCAGGTACATTCTTCTGCCATTAATTTTGTACCCTTCTTCTTTACATCTTCCCTCTTTACTCTTTACTATTTACTAGTGTTTTACTTACACTATAAAATTCTTATTTCTCAAGGGAACATGTATGCTGTGATCAAGGAGAAGATTTCATACAAGGATATTGGCTGAGTGAAGCATACTGATCAATACTGTAAGATATTTTCTTTCTATTCTTAATATCAGACAGTAAGTCCTTCATCTTCTTTGACTTTCCAGTTCTGAATAGCATCACTTCTCACCCTCTCAAGAATTTTGCTTCTTCAGTTATCCTTTCTTTCTTCTGATCAATCAACATTTCCTCCCTGCTGGATTATTCCTCTATGCAAACATGTGCTACTGTCATTCAACCATGGAAACAAAACCAAATAAAAAAGCTACTCACCCAATAATCCCCAATAATTGCACCAATATTATTTTCTCCTTGACAACAAAACAAATTATACAAATTTTCTACATGTTTTATTTCTATTTTTCACCTATTATTACCTTTTCAATCTTGGTTGGTCTCTAACCTCAAATTCTTTACATGCTAAAGTCACCAGTAGTATCCACTTCTTTGACATCATCTTACTTGACTGCTCAGAAGCACTGACAACACTGTATACTGTCTTATTCTTGAATTATTCTTCTCTCAGCTCCCTTGACATCATTTTACCTTAGTCTGGCCACTCCATTTCAGTCCTCTTTGTCTGCCCCTCATCTAAATGTTAAAAACTTACCTGGATCTCTTCTTTTCTCTCAAAACATTTTCTTTTGGTGACCTCACCTATTTATGTAGCTTTTAAAACCATCTATATGCCCTGGCTGGTGGCACAGTGGATAAGGCTCCGGCATGCACACCCAAAGGTCATGGTTCAATTCCTAGCCAGGGCACATAACCAAGTTGCCAGCCAGGTCTCCAACCACATCCTGAAAGCAGGTGAAAGGCAATTATACATTGATGTCTCTCTCTCTCTCTCTCTCTCTCTCTCTCTCTGCCTCTCTCCCTTCCTCTCTGTCTAAAAATAATAAATACAGTCTTTGAAAAAAAAAATAAAACCATCCATGTGCTGACAGCTCTTAAATTTATGTAATTATTACACCCTCTAAGCCTCCACACTTGTATATACAACTACCTACTTGACATCTCTTAGTAGTTTTTTTAAGTATATTTTATTGATTATGCTGTTCCAGTTGTCCCAACTCCTTTTCCCTTTGCTCTTCTCCACCCAGGATCCCCCTTCCCTCCCACAATCCCACCCCTCTTAGTTCATGACCATAGGTAGTGCATATAAGCTACCTAATTTCACCCTTTCCTATATTATTCTTAGTTACCCCTGTCTATTTTGTACCCATCAATTATGTTCCCTAATCCCTGCACCATTTCCATATTTCTTCCTCTTTCCCTTCCCAGATGATAAACCTCCCAGTGATCTCCATACCTATAATTCTAATCCTATTCTGACTGTTTGTTTAGTTTGTTTTTGTTTTTAGTTTTTTTAGATGCTGTTGTTGATAGCTGTGACTTTGTTGTCATTTTCATGTTCATAGTTTTGATCTTCTCTTTCTTATGTAAGTCCCTTTAACATTTCATATAATAATAGTTGAATGATGATAAACTCTCTTAGCTTTACCTTGTCTGGGAAGCACTTTATCTGGCCTTCCATTCTAAATGATAATTTTGCTGGATAGAGTAATCTTGGTTGTAGGTCCTTGCTTTTCATCACTTTGAATACTTCTTGCAAATACCTTATTGCTTGCAAAGTTTCTTGTGGGAAGTCAGCTGGCAATTTTCTGGGAACTCCTTTGTAGGTAACTCTCATCTTTTCTTATGCTGCTTTTAAGATTCTTTCTTTTCTTTTCTTTTTTTAAAGATGTTATTTATTATTCTTAGAGAGAGGGGAAGGAGAGAGGTGGAGAAGGAGAGAGACATCAATGTATAGTTGCCTTTCACCTGCCTCCAGCTACAGACCTGGCTGGAGACCTGGCTTGTACAAACTGATTATGTGCCCTGGCTGGAGAATCAAACCAGTGACCTTTGGGTTTGCAGGCCAGCGCCTGCGAACTGTGCCAGCAGCTAGGGCTTGATTCTTTCTTTATTGTTAGCCTTTGGCATTTTAATTATGATGTTTCTTGGTGCATTCTTCTTTGTGTCTAGCTTGTTTGGGACTCACTCTGCTTCCTTGGACTTGTATACCTATTTCCTTCACCAAATTAGGGAAGTTTTGCTTCATCATTTTTTCACACAAGCTTTCAATACCTTGCTCTTCCTCATCTCCTTCTGGCACACCTGATGATTCAGATGTTGGCATGTTTAAAGTCATTCTAGAGATTCCTAAACTGCTCCTCAATTTTTTCAGTTCTTGTTTCCTCTTTCTGTACTGGTTGACTGTTTATTTCTTCCTTATGTTCTAAATAATTGATTTGAACCCCAGTTTCCTTCCCTTCACCATTGGTTTCATGTTCATTTTCCTTTCACTTAGCATAGCCTTTTCTTCTTCCCTTCTGCATTTGCCATACTCAATCAAGTACTTCTGTCAAGTCTGTGGGCATCTTTATGACCAGCTTTTTTGAACTCTGTATCTGTTAGATTGGCATTTCTTCATCACCTAGTTCTCTCACTGGAACCTTGATATGCTCCCTCTTTTGGGCCACATGTTGTCTCCTCAACTTGACAGCTTCCTGTGTTTGCCTCTTTGTCTTAGGCAGAGCTATTGCACCTGCCTGGATGAGTATTTCTTCTTTATGTCTTTGTTTGTAAAGCTTCCATGCAGCTTTATTTTCTGGAATTTCTGGTTGTCTCTAGTTTTGAGGTAGTTGTATTCCTTAGTTTTGAAGGGAGATACAGTGTGTCTACCTATACCTCTCTCTTGGCCAGAAGTAGGGGAATACTCTTAGCAGTATATATATCAAAATAAAACTCAAGATTTTTCCCCAGGGCTTGGTAACTGAATGAGAAAATTAACCTGACTTCCAGCCAGGATGGTGGAGTAAGTAGACATGGCTCATCTCTTCACAAACAAATAAAATTACAACTAAAATATAGAACAACCATCCCTCGGAACTAAATTGAATTGAATTCTGACAAGTACAGAATCAAAGAAAGCACATCCATCCAGATTAGTGGGAGGAGGACAGATATGGAAAGGGCTGGTCCCACATCCATGTATGGTGGATAAAAATTAGGGAGGGATATCTTGGGAGTGAGGAGCCACACACCAAGCACCCCAGCCCAGGGTTCTGGTGACAGGAAGATAAGTCCCCCATAACTCCTGGCTACTATACCCAACAGAAGTTGATTTGGTGGAAGAAACTGCTGGAGCACCAAGCAGTTTAACCTTCTTTATGAGGTTAAAGAACCCACACATGGACTCACCTACTCAGACTCACTCCCTCTGAGCTCCAGCACCAGGGTAGCAGTTTGAAAGTCACCAGTGATATATAGAAAGAAATTGAAGCGTCTGGCATCAAGACCAGCAAAAGTCATGTCCCTTTTCAAAACTTCCCCCACAGAGCCAGAAAGCTGGTGCCAGATCTGAGGCCCAGTGAACCTGGCTAACACCGTTTGACCCACCATGGAGATACCCTGTCCTACCCTGCTATGGGTGCATCCAAGCTGCTTTTCCATATGAATGGCTGGTCTTGGCTCATGCTTCACAACTTCCTAAATTCTATCAAATAAGCAACAACTGGCCTCAGTGAGCCCTTGGGTTAGCATAGCAGCAGTCAACCTAGATTCACAGCTTGGCTTCACCTGGAAAGCTCCACGACCACAACAAATAGAAGGCATCTCAGATTGCTTTAGAGCTCAGGCTGAGTGGCCCAGGGCAAAACAGGTGAGGGCTGGACTTGGCATACACCATCCAGGAAACACCAGAACCTATGCACCCAGTTGGCAGCTACAGACCAGTTTAGAGCAACTCCATGCTGCCCCTGTATAGCTCATTCTCCTCATAGGGCAGAGATCAGTGGTAAGTGGTCACAGCCAGTCCTTGCTGCTGAATGGCCTGAGTAAATTCCTCCCATTAACCTGACAATAGCAATCAAGGATCAACTACAAGAGGAGAGTGTACTCAAAGGAGTGTCCTTTGAGCTTGGATGATAGGACCCTATAGGACATCTACTACATTAGGTCACGCTACCAAGGCATGGAGTCAAATAAGCTTTACCTAATATGTAGAAACAATTATACGGAGGCTACTAAAATAAGGAGACAAAGAAACATAATCCAAGTGAAAGAACAGATTGAAACTCCAGAAAAAGAGCAAAACAAAATGGAGATAATCAATCTATTAGATGCACAGTTGAAAACACAGATTATAAGGATGTTCAAGGAACTTAGTGAGGATCTCAGCAACATAAAAAGATCCAGAAGGAAACAAAAGATTTACTAACTAAAATAAAGAACAATTTACAGGGAGACAATAGTAAAGTAGATGAAGCTGAGGATCAAATTATTGATTATAACATAAGGAAAATTTTAAATGCCAATCAGAATAACAAGAAGAAAAAATAATTTTTAAAAATGAGGATAGTATAAGCAACCTCTGGGATAATTAAGAGGTTCCATATTTTGCATTATAGGGGTTCCAGAAGGAGAAGACATAAAGCAAGACATTGAAAATCTATTTGAAGAATAATGAAAGAAAACTCCCTTAATTTGGTGAAAGAAATAGACATGCAAGTCCAGGGAGCAAGGGGAGTCTAAAACAAGATGGATGCAAAGAGCCCTGCTCCAAAACACATCATAACTAAAATGTCAATGGTACTGTCTCTTTCACCCTCCCTTCCCCTCTCTCTAAAAGTAAAGAAATAAAATCTTTAAAGTAAAATGGCAAAGGTTAAAGATAAAAAGAGAATCTTAAGAGCAGCAAGAGAAAAGCAGTTAGTTACCTACAGGAGGTTAATCATAGACTGTCAGCTGATTTCTCAAAAGAAATTTTGCAGGCTAGAAGGGACTGGCAAGCAATATTCCAAGTCACGGAAACAGGGACCTACAGCCAAGGTGACTCTACTCAGCAAAGCTATCATTTGGAATCAAAGGTCAGATAAAGTACTTCCCAGATAAGAAAAAGCTAAAGGAATTCATTCTCCCCAAACCATTATTATATAAAGGTTAACGGAGCTTATTTAAAAAAGAAGATCAAAACTATGAACAATAAAATGGCAAAAAATACAAATTTATCAACAATTGAATCTAAAAATTAAAAACTAAGCAAACAAGAACACAAACAGAATCATGGCTATGAAGACCTTTTTGATGATTGCCAGATAGGATAGGGTGTATGGGAGAATGGGTAAAAAGGTGAGGAGATTAAGAAGTACAAATAGTAGTTAAAAAATAGTCATGGGGATATAAAATACAGTATGGGTAATGGAGTAGCCAAAGAACTTATACACATGACCCATGTACATGAATAATGGTGAGAGGATTGCCTAGAGGAGTGAGGGGTGCTGGATGGAGGAGGGCAAAGGGAGAAAATAAGGATAATAGCTATTAAATCAATAATTTAATAAAAAAGAAAATTAATCTTATGTATAAAGCATCAACAAAAGAGGAAACCCCCACCAAAAAATATTTCTTTAAGATTTTATTCATTATTTTTAGAGAGAAGGGCAGGGAAGGAGGAAGAAAGGGAAAAAAATATCAATGTATGGTTGCCTTTCACCTGCCTCCAACCACAGACCTGGCTGGAAACCTGGACTCTCCTTCTGAAAGTTTCCTAGCAATATTAGTCCATGAAGTGCTGTAGAGAAATGATCAGGAATTCATTTTAAGAATGTCAACTTCCTATAATCATCCTGTTTAAAAAACTGAGTGATATTTCATTGCCTAATTTTATAGTAAAATGAGGATGCTTGATCTCAATATGAGATTTACCAGTACTATATAAACACTATTAAGATTGAGAGGTGCTTATATTTTATCATTTGATCCACATGAATGCTTAGGCAAGTATCTACTGCAAAGTAAGTCTTCAATAAATAGTAGTGTATATAAATTTTCTATACATATTAACATATACACCAAATTCACCTGGTCTAATTCAATAGGAGATATTTTCACCATGAAAATAGGTGTAGATGTTGTTTTAAATCTTCTATACCAATTTTGTTTGAAGAAACATCACAGACAGCTTTGAAAAGTAATTTATAGGCACAGATTTTAGCCTTCCTAACTATGCACACTTTCTGTTTTTATAACTCTGAATATAACATAATAAGGAGGGTATGTAAGCTGGCAAAATTCAATAAGACATTTAACAGTTTTTGATGCATTCTGACCGAAGTTTCTGAGAATTAACATTCTAATGCCTATGAAATTGTTTAAAATTAGGCTTTAATAAATCTATTTGATATGTTAAAATTTAATTACGCACAAAATGTAGCATGGCATTTAGACTGTTAAATTCAGCTCATTTTTAAGTGATAACTATTTACTCCAAATGACCTGTCACATTGAATGAAGAT
Organism: Noctilio leporinus; assembly: GCA_004026585.1. NCBI lineage: Eukaryota > Metazoa > Chordata > Mammalia > Chiroptera > Noctilionidae > Noctilio > Noctilio leporinus. The sequence continues at coordinate 22,907 of PVIW01010816.1, forward strand.
TGTTTTCTAAGACATTTTAAAAATTGTCTCACTAGTGTCAGGAGTTAGTGTTAAAATACTAAACTACAAAAAATACCCATTAGAAGCTGGGAAACATACAACCCAAGATGGAATAAACTTGGTAATCATTTTGACAAGGGCGAAATTGAAGTAAAGAACCTTACTTAATCCATTGAACCAAATGTGAGGAAATGTGATAAAGACATGGATGGCTGTTCAGCACTATACTCATCAGGTACTTATTTCTGGCGCTGAGGAATAGAGCCACCAGAAGTGCCTCATTCCACATGGGGATGTGTATTCGGCTAAGCTTTGAACAACCTGGTGCCTAGTTGCTACTTGGGCGCAGGCGCACAATGTAAAATCTGCTCTTAGGCACAGATGCATTGGCACAAAATCTGTCCTTAGGCCCCAAGACTGGGAATTTTGGCTACATTTACTTAATATGTCATTCCAACAAAGTGATTGAAACTGCAGGGGTGGGCCAATTTGATAAGATGCAGAAGGCAGAGAAGAAAGAATTCAAATATTGCTGGCAATAAGCTTATAGTTTTAAGGAGAAAAAATATTTTGCATAGATAGGTTCTGGAATAATATATGCCAAAATGTTCACAGTTCCAATAATCTTAAAAGATTATTGGAGATATTTTCTTTGAAATTTTATATTTCTATGTAATTTTGATTTTTAAAAAATAAACACACATTATAAGAAAAATACTAATAATTGGAAAGCAAAAAAGTGCATAATAATTTCACTGGCAATCAATCTTCAGATCTTTACCTTTAAATCATTGAAAGGGAAATTTGGAATTTCTCCCTTTTCTCTTTCATTTAGAAGTATCTATCATTTCCTTCACAAGTGTTAAAAGATTTCTTTTTTTCTTTATGGAGTTAACTCCCTACAAAGTAGATTTGTCTGGTGTTCAGTGTGAGGCTGAAACATGTCTATAAAATAAAGACTTTTAGTTCATCTTTAATAAAACTGAATATTCTTAAAACAACAGTGCTAGGAGAAAATGTTTGGCCAAGATACTGGATGGTGCTTTTCACCTGCCGCAGCAATTAAAATGTCTCTAATAAAATACCATTGAGACCAATTATAGTCCTTTATTCAGAGTTCATTAGAGATCTGGTTTATACCATTGACTATAACTTGATTAAACAGTCCCTTATTTGAAAGCTAATTCCATGATCAATTTTAATCATGTGTATAGGATTAGCTTCAAAGCTATATTAATTATATATTTAAGCTCTATATACAAAGTAGGGCATTAAACTGCAACCACAACATGTAAAATACAGTCAGAATCAAATCAAAATACTCCAATTTCCACAGCATTTATTTGCTTTGGATATACCATAGTTACTTCAGTTTATTCTTTTAAAACATTAATCCCTGACTGGTGGGTCAGTGGATAAGTGCCAGCCTGCAAACCCAAAAGTCACTGGTTCGATTCCCAGACAGGGAACATAACCAGGTTGCAAGCCAGGCCTCCAGCCAGGTCCTTGGCTGCAGGCAGGTGAAAGGCAACCAACCATATGATGTTTCTCTCCCTCTCCTCTCTCTCTGGAAATAATGAATAAAATTTTTAAAACAATAACAACATTATATTACTGCTGTTCTTAGCCATTTTTGCTTTCTTAAAGAGAATTCTAGGTTCTAGTTAACTACTGGCATGATTTTTCTACTTAAGTAGACATCCAGAATGCCTTTTCCCATCGAAGAGAAATGGTTTAATAAAAGGGGTGAAAGTTCCTAGCAAGTTTCACCTCCGTTCCAAAGTCTACCAGCTGTGTCTATCCTGCCCTCTTATTACTCTCTAGGTTTTCATCCCTAGCATCACAAAAACAGGTAAAGTTACCAGAATCCCAATAAGTACAAACATACATCCCCTGAAAGTCTAAACCAGCAGCCAGTCAGCAAGCACAATAATCTTTGATGAGACAAGGAGCTTGTGCCAAATGTAAGTGAATATTCCATCTTCCGTTGAGGATGTCTTGGTACACAGGTCAACTGAATTGAATAGTATGCTTAGTGCTATAGTTGAGTATTACATACAGTAATACATCACAGTAAAAAAACTCAAATGAAAATTCTTAGGTTAAAAATTTAACCTACTTTACCTCTGCTTTCCTTTAGTTTCCTAGTTTCATTCCCATATATTATCAACTTACATATATTCTGTGCATATGAAAGCATACAGGTGTACAACAAAAATAATCACACACTATAAATAGTATTCATCATGTTACATTTTACCCTTTTACCTTATACAAAACCTATTTTGCCCACCTGTGCATATTGGAAATTGCCCAAAATCAACACCTACAGGATTGCTTCAATCATTATAAAGGCTATTTAGTATCTTACATTATATATATATTTAAATTATTTCATCTGTGCCCAAATATAGTTATGCTATTTCTAATATTTCTGCTATTTCAAACAATGCTATGATGAATATCCTTGTATGTTTGTCAGTTAAGACATGGTAAGGATATCTGTGGATAAATTCTTAAAGTAGAATTTAAAAATTAAAGAATATGTATAATTTTTTTTACGCCAACCTAATTTTTAAATTATTATTATTATTTTCAGAGTGAGGGGAAGGGAGAGAGGCAGGGGCACAGAGAGGAAGAGAGACATCAATGTATGGTTGTCTTTCACCTGCCTCCCCTAAGGACCTGGCTGGAGACCTGGCTCAATTTTGATAAGGTATTGCTAAATAGCATTTTACATAGTTTATACCAACTTATATTCTTAAAGCAGTGTATTGCATTCTTATTTTCTCACATCTCTTTCATTATACAGTATGCTAACAAATTCTCTTTTTAACAGTTTATTTTTGTTGTATTTTTTCCATTACCATTTATCTCCCTTGTACTGTCTTCCACCTCCACCCACAATTAGTACTTTTTCTTTTTGTTCAATCCCTCAAGCCTCCAACCTCCCCCCATTCAGAGCTCTCAGCTTCCTCTCTATGAGTCTATCTCTAGTTTGCATATTTGTTCAGTTTGTTCATTCAATTCCACATATGAGTGAAATCATATGGGATTTGTTTTCCCCTGACTGGATTATTTCACTTAGCATAATGTTCTCCAGGTCCATCCATGCTCTTGTAAAGGGTAAAATTTTCTTCTTTTTTTACAGCTGAGTAGTTTCCATTGTGAAAATTATACATCTCAACACTAAAAAAAACAAACAATTTAATTAAAGAGATAAAAGACATGAATGGACACTTCTCCAAAGAGAACATACAAATGGCCAGTAGGCATATGATTAGTGCTCAATGTCACTAATCATCAGAGAAATACAAATTAAAACCACAATGAGATATCACCTCACACCAATCAGAATGACTATCATCAATAAATCAACACACAACAGGTGCTGATGAGGATGGGGAGAAAGTGGAACCCTCTGTTGGTGGGAATGCAGATGGCACAGCTACTGTGGAAAGCAATATGGAGATACCTCTAAAAATTAAGAATGGAACTGCTTTATGACCCAATGATTCCACTTCCCAGAATTTATCCGAAGAAATCAAAAACACTAATTTGAAGGAATTTAAGCAACCTATGTTCATTGCAACATTACTTAACAATAGCCAAGATTTGGAAGTAGTTAAAGTGTCCATCAGTAGAGGAGTGGATAAAATAACTATGGTACATTTACACAATGGAATACTACTCTGCCTTAAAAAAGAAAATATTATTCTTTGCAACAGTTAGACTGGACCTGGAGAATATTATGCTAAGTGAAATAAGCCAGTCTGAGAAAGCTAAATCTTTCACGATTTCACTCATTTGTGGAATCTAACGAACAAACTGAACTAACAAACAAAATACAGACTCATGGATAGTAGTACGCTGACAGCTCTGGTGTTGGGGGAGGGTGGTTGAAGTCTGGAGGAATTGAGTAAGAAAAAAAAGTACTCATGGGCATGGACAACAGTGTGGTGATTGTGGGAGGAGGGTTGTGGGTGGAGATGGAAGATGGTACAAGGAGGATAAATGTTAATGAAAAAATACAGTACCAAAAAAATAAGATTTTCTCCTTATCCTTGAGTTTTGCCATTTTAATTATGATATGTTCCAAAGGTCCCTATACTCATTTTTTTTTTTTCATTTGCTGTTCTACTTGGGTGTTTTTTCTATCTTCTTTTCCAAATCACTGATTCAGTTATCTACTTCATCAAACATACTGTTTATTTCTTCCAGTGTATTATGTATTTCAGATATTGCATTCTTTATTTCTGAATGGTCCTTTTTTATGGTTTCTATGTATTGTTTCATGTGATTGAGCATCCTTATAATCATTACTTTATTCTCTGTATCTGATAAATTGCTTGCCTCCATTTCTTTTGGAGAATTTTCTGGGTTTTGTTTGTTTGTTTGTTTTGTTTTGTTTTGTTTTTCCATTTGGGGCCTCTTTCTTTGTCTTCCCATTTTGGCTGGCTCTTTGTGTTTGGTTTCATATATTTGGTAGGTCTGTGAAGACTTTGGTAAAGACCGACTTCAGATGCTGTCTTTTACTGGTCCTGGAAAACCTGTTTGGAACAATAAGCAATTCACAGCTTGTGGCTTCTTCTGCTGGGCCTGAGTATGTGCAAAGAGAACCAAGTTCCACATCAAGGCTGGTATTTACTAGCACCAGACCTGCAGAAGAGTTAAGTAAAGTCTAAGAGCTCCCAAAGATCAACCTTTGTCTGCAGGCTTTCAGTCAGGCTTAAGCACTGAAGGTATCTCTGGATGAACTCAGCAGTTGGGCTCCATAGGGTGGGGCAAGAGGAAGTCCCATGGATAGGGCTATTGCTTCTCCCCCAGTTTATGCTGCATGGATGGGAGTGCTGTCTTCAAGAAAAATGACTTTTTCAGTAGGAGAATGACTCAGCACAGAATCCTGGCAGCTGACCTTTTAGCTTTCTCCCCAGAGAAACCAACCCCAGACTTTCCTCTTGTGGCTGTAGGCTGTCCTGCTCTCTCTCTTTTTTTTTTATTATTAACTTTTTAAAATGTAATTTTATTGTTATTGTATTACATCCATCCCTTTTATGCTCCCCTCTGTCCTCCCCACCCCCATTTCCCCACAGTCAATCCCACCTGTTGTCCATGTCCATGGTTCTTCCATACTAGGTTCTTGTCTAACCTGCTCCCCTTCTTTGCCTCTTCCTCCCCCCTCCCCCCCCCCCCCTTTCCCCTGCCCACTGAAGGCCTGTTCACTGTATTCAGATATCTGGTTCTGTTTTGCTTGTTGTTTGTTTTGTTCATTACTGTCCTGTAATGGGTGAGATCTTATTTTATTTGTCCTTCACTGACTGGCTTATTTCACTAAGCAAAATACTTTCTAGTTCCATCCATGTTGTTGCAAAGGTTAGGAGTTCCTTCTTTCTTTCTTCTGTGTAGTAGGAGGAATCATAATACCAGATGTCAAACTATACTATAAGGCTACTGTCATCAAAACTATCTGGTACTGGCATAAGCATAGGCATATAGATTAATGGAACAGAATAGAGAGCCCAGAAATTAACCCAGGACTCTGTGGTCAACTAATATTTGACAAAGGGAGAAGGAACATAAAATGGAGTAAAAACACTCTCTTCAACAAGTGGTGTTGGGAGAACTGGACAGCAACATGCAAAAAGATAAAACTAGACCACCAACTTACACCATACACCAGAAACTCAAGATAGATAAAGGATTTAAACATAAGCAATGCCACCATGAAGGTCCTGGAGAAAAATATAGGCAGTAAAATTTTAGATATCCTATGCAGAAATGTGTTTACTAATGCTTCACCAAGGGCAAAGGAAATAAAAGAACAAATCAACAAATGGGACTATATCAAATTGAAAAGTTTCTGTCAGCTAAAGAAAACACCAGCAAAATTCAAAGGGAACCAATTGTATGGGAAAACATAATTGCCAATGATACCTCAGACAAGGGTTTGATCTCCAAAATATATAAAGAACTAATGCAACTCAACACCAGGGAGACAGACAACCCAATTAAAAAATAGGCAAAAGACATGAATAGACAACTCACTGAGGAAGACATACAAAGGGCCCAGAGGCATATGAAAGAATGCTCAACACCACTAGCCATCAGAGAGATGCAAATTAAAACCACAATAAGATACCACCTCACACCTGTCAGAATGGCCATCATCAACAAATCAACAAACAAGTGTTGGCAAGGATGTGGGACAAAGGGAAGCCTGGTGCACTGTTGGTGAGAATGCAGGCTGGTGCAGCCACTATGGAAAACAGTATGGAGTTTCCTCAGAAAACTAAAAATGGAACTGCCTTTTGATCCAGCAATTCCACTACTAGGACTATACCTGAAGAATCCTGAAACACCAATTCATAAGAACCTATGCACACCTATGTTCATAGCAGCTCTATTTACAATAGCCAAGTGCTGGAAACAGCCTAAGTGCCCATCAGTGGATGATTGGATCAACAAACTTTGGTACATTTACACAATGGAATACTACACAGCAGAAAGAAAGAAGGAACTCCTAACCTTTGCAACAACATGGAGTTGGAGGACAATGTCCTGCTCTCTCTTTGCCAGAGCTCAGGGTAAGTGGCTGCAAGTGAAACTTTGTGTGCTTTGGCCCTTTAAGGGGCTCTCTGCATTTCTAGCCATCTCTCTCTGGCAGACTGAAATCCTGCTGTTCTTCATAGCTGGATGTTATTTGGGCTCCTTTCCCTATTCTAATGCTCTAGGCTAGGGAGCCCAGCTTAGAGTTTAGGCTTCACACTTCTCATTGGAAATACCCCACACCCCTGGCCACTGCATTATCTCTTCAGAACTTTAGCTACTGCCCAAGGGAGCCCAGCCAGCCCTCTCACAACTGCAGAACTTCCTATCAGTCACATTGTGGTGAAGTAGTTTCTTTTGTCTGTCCTTGGTTATAAGGCTTCTCTCCAGCTAGTGTTCAGTAGGTTATTCAGGATGATTTCTCTACAATTAGTTGTAATTCTAAATTAGTCATGGGAGGAATTAGTGTAACTTCTACTAACTCCTCTGCCATCTTGGATCTTTTCTATCAAATTCCAGGAAATGAAAATGGCACTTCATTGTAGTTTTAATATTTAAATTAATATTTTTCTTTATGTATAAAGTGAATATATTTTTATATATGATCCATTTATATTTCCTTTGATACAAACTGTTTTTTATCCTTTGTCCATTTCTTGTAGGATTATTGGTATTTTTCTTGCATATTTATTTGTATATGCTAAGAAACATGTCATTCAGTTTCTTATGAGTTGCAAACAAATATTTTCCCCTGGTTTATTTGTTTATGGTATTTTAATGCCATGAAATTTTATTTTAATGTCATATGGTCAAATTCATCTATGTTTTCATTTATGATTTCTTAGTTTTGAATTAACCCTGAGAAATATCTTCCAAAGTTCAAAGTTATTTACACACAGACACACATGTTCATTCACATCTGTGTGTGTATCTGTCAGTCCCAAAAGTATCAGCCATGCAAACTGTTTTAATTATATTGATATTGGCTTGATACTTTCAGGTCAGATTGCATACCTATATAATGTTTTTCTAGTATACTTATATTTTGTTTTTTTTTTTCTATTTAAATCCTTAAAACATCTTGTAAGTAATGAGGTAGGAATCAAAAAATTTTTTCATTTTGCATACAATTAGTTGTCCTAAAACATCTATTAAATATTTCATTACTTAACCATTGATTTACCGTGCCAGTCTTGCCATACATTAATATCTAATGCATGATATTTGGGTCTACTTATATTTTTTTGTCTGTTTCATTTATCTGTGTATCTATTCATGAATTGTTACTATTATACATTAGCATAATTACTACAACTTTTATATTTTAAGATATTGAAGATCTTGAAGCTTATTACTATTTTTTTTATTATCCTCACCCAAGGACATTTTTTCATTGCTTTTAGAGAGAAAGGAAGAGAGAAAAACATTAATGTGAGACAAAAGCATTGATTAGTTGTCTTCTGTATATGCCCAGGATCACATGTGCCCAAACTGTAGATTGAACCTGCAACCTAATTATGTGCCCTAACTGAGAATTGAGCCACAACCTTTTGGTGTATGGGACAGCACTCCAACCAAATGAGGCATGCTGGCCAGAGCTATTTTGTTCTATTTTCTATGTGAATCAACCTTTCCAGTTTGAAAAACAAATAAAAAATAATAATAATACTCATTGTATTTATTGTTATAGAATTTTTATCTCTTACATTAGCAATAGCTGACCTCTATATCATCTTTAATTCTCCCATTTGAGAAAATGTATGCTTATTTTGTACAGATTTTGAATGCTTCTTGTTAAATATATTTTTATAATTTTTTTGCTTTTGTTACCTTTTCTTCAATTATATCTTTCAGTTGGTTATGGTTTGCACTTATGAAAGCTGTTGATTACTATTTATGATTGTACTCAGCCATTTATAAATTCCTCTATTGTTTATTACAATGTTTTAGTTGATTCTCTTGTATATTCAGGTAAACAAGCACACCATTTGCAAATAATGTTAATTTTATGTTCTCTTTTAATTATATATACCTCATTTCTTCTCTTTTCTAATTGCATTTGCAAATACCTTCAGAACCATGTTTAAAAAGTAACAGTGACTGGATATTCTAGCTTTGCTCTTAATAATAATGTGAATTTTCCAAGTGTTTTCATTTAAAATGATGATGGCTTTTAGGTAGTAACTATTAGTGTAAAACATGACCCTTCACACTAATTTATTATGTTTTCTTCTTCAACATGTAATTGATATGATTATATGATTTCTCTTATTTTTGCTCCTCTATGTGAATTACATCAATAGAGTTGCTAATGTTGAATCATTTTCCCATTCTTGGATTAATCCAGTACTATTGGGTTGGCCAAAAAGTCAGTTTATTTTTTTCTGTAAAATAAAAGACACATTTTTCATTTTCACCAGTAGTTTTATTCATTTGGATATTTTGAGTATGTTAGCTATCTCCCATGTGGTATAACATTGATTATTCTCAGTTTGATCACCATCAACTTCAAATCATCTACCCCACAGTGGAGCATCACCCAGTGAGAAATCTCCAGCACAACAATTCACAAATCACTTTTGACGCATTTGATCAGTCACTGGACCTTCTCCATACACTGCACAAATCTCTTTGCATTTCAGTTCTGTTTTTACCTATCTTAATTATGTGATGCTCCTGGCTGGGTAGCACAGTGGATAAGGTGCTGGCCTGAGAACCCAAAGGTCACTGGTTCAATTCCCAGCCAGGGCACATAACCAGGTTGCAAGCCAGGTCTCCAGCCAGGTCCATAGCTAGAGGCAGGTGAAAGGCAACCATCCATTGATGTCTCTTAATTATGACATGCTGAAAATGTTGCATATTTCCTTTAATCTTCAATATTAAAATGGCTATACAAAAATTCACCAATTTTGATGTTATTTTTTAAAATGCATACTGATATGAGAGCTGTCAAAAAGCAGTCTAACAAAATTGTTTCAAATGAGGTTAAAGATAACTAAGCACTACTAGAGCCATTTTATGGAAACACATAAACAAACATTTTGGCCAGCATATATTTTTTTAATAAAATAACTTCACATACAATGGAACCCTCTGATCTCTGTCCCCTCACTCTTCCCCCAAAGATAATCTTCCTTTTGAATTATTCTGTGTTATTTAAATAATACATATAGTTTTATATGTTTTTAAAGGTTATATATATATTATACTGTACTGCAGTGTTTATCAGTCCTTGGTATATTTCAAATTAAAGTTCTCTTTTTTCTAGCATTTTAAGAGCTTTTGTTTTTTGTTTACAAATAAGTATATGTTTAATTTTGCCAAATTCATTTATTGAATTTATAGGATAATAATGCCTCAGGTCCCTTTCAAAGTAGGCACCTTGGGACCTCACATATTTCTCCCAGTGTCATTAGCAACTGCAGCATAATGTTTCTGCTCTGGTAGCAGAAGCTGTGGAACAAATTTATCATGATATGTTTCATGCCAACAACCTGCATCAAAATCTCATACACAGTAGTTTTAGAATCCCCAGATCAACTTCTAGTTCTTACACTGTCAGTCACTGATCTTTGTTTATTGCAGCCTGTACCCATTCAACATTCTCAGATGTTCTGCTTATTGCAGGCCTTCCGGAATGTGGATCACTTTCAACAGATACTTGACTATCTTTGAAGGTTTTGTGCCACTCTCCTTAGTTTGATGCTGTGTAAACTGTTCTCATTATACTAATTATATCTGGACTTTTTCTGGACAGACTTCATGTATCCAACAGACTATAGTAGTGAATTTGGAGAGATGAAAGTTCCTGCTTCAATGGATGAAAATGCATACTTTTTAAAAATTCTGAATAATGAACTTTTTTGTTAATCTATAGAGAGATTCCTTCTTATTTAAAAAAATAGCTAAGATTAGGTAAAAGTTTTCATGAGAATGTATACCAGCTTTATAAAAAGCAAAGAACATAATTGACATAAGATGTTTTTAGAGGGAAAATATTTATTGTACAACCTTGTAATTGTTTCAATTCACATGGAACAACTCCAGCTGCTTATAAAAATCAACAAATGATAAGCATAAGGAAGATGGGAAGAAACAACAGTATTTTTTGTTATGTCCAACTGAGAAACACTGGGTTGAATATATTATATTAAGTATAATTAAGCAGAGAATTAACATCATTTGCTATGCAATAAAATAAGGCAGCTGAGACAAATGGAAAAAGGTCTCCAACATATTGCTTTGATGATCTAAATTGACACTGCAAAGTTATATATTTACAAAAATATAGACAGAAGATCAAACAATTTTTTCCTAGATGTATGTGCACAGTCTATGGCTAAAGGTCTGAAGCAATTTTCATCCCATTATTCATCAAGTATAATAAATCTTAACCTCCCATGAACCAAGGCTCTCACAGTGTATCTATTAACCTAGAATGGATCCAAGAACTGTCCTAACTCTGAATTTAAGTAGTTAAAGCATCATGGACAAAAAATAAATTGTTCCCTTAATAAAACTTTGAGGACCCAAACTTGTAAAAAAACATGTGAAGAATAAATTATTGAATGTGTTCAATGTTTTAAGTACTGAACAAGTTTAAAATATCTAATTTATTAAGTCAACAAACTCATACTCTTAAATAATCAGAGCTCATACTCTTTGATTCCCAGGTACTCTATTAAGTGTTAAAGATTTTTTTTAATGTTAAGGGAAATTTTTGTGTTTCTTTTTATTTTATTTTTAAAAGATTTTATTATTTCCAGAGACAGAGAGGAAGGGAGAGAGGCAGAAAGGAAAAGAAACATCAATGTGTGGTGGCTTTTCACCTACCTCCAGCTACAGACCTGGCTGGAGACCTGGCTTGCAACCTGGCTTTCAACCTGGTTATGTTGCCCTGGCTGGGGAATTGATCCAACGACCTTTGAGTTTGCAGGCCAGCGCCTTAGCCACTGTGCTAGGGCTAAGTGTTAAAGATTTAAGGTTTATAAGGATATCACAGTCTAGTGGGAGTACAGGCATATGTAGATGCAATTTCAATACAATGATAAATGCAGTGATAGCACAAGGTCCTAGAGTAGAATGGGAGTAAGTGGTGCAGAAGTAGTGCCCACGTGTAAAAGAAGGGAGCCAAGAATAGATTCTCAGAGGAGGTAATGACCACTTTAGAAATCAAGGGTTATTACAGATTAATTTTCATAGTAATCTCTAATAATCCTCATTAGTAGATAAGATAATTATTTCCATTCTATAAATAGGGGGACAAGTGTACTCTGAACCAGAGCTGATAACTGGCAGGACCTGATCCCAGTGTGATACAGTTCCTTTTGCCTTTGATGGTTGAGAAAAAGACTATATGTATTTCAAGTCACAAAATTTGTTCACCCTTATGTATATCATCTAGCAATTCCAACACAATATTCCCTTCTTACAATTCTCACCATATTTAGCTAAGAGAATGAAATTGGTGGTTTATATTCTGACATATACTCTTAGAAATTTTCATGAAAGCATGAAATATTATAGTTATCACGGAACAATAGGTAGGAAAACCAAAAACTCTTGCTAAGGGGATAGGAAACTCTTTAAGACATTTATTAATATGTGTCTGAAAATATTTTCTTCAATTGACCAAATAATCATAGATTTAATCAGAGGGAGAGGAAGTAGTAGTATGATTCTCTGGAATCAGGAGTTTATTTACCTCTCCTCATGATGAAACACAGTATAAATATCTTGATCTTTTGCCTCCCTTCTTAAAAGAATTAAGGGGTGGTTTTATTTTCAACCTACTATATTCTCTAATTGAAAAAAGGCTGTGGGGGAGTGGGAGGGTAGGGAAGGGGCCAGAGGGGAATAAAAAGGAAATGGACGTAATACAACAACAATTAAATTTAATTAAAAAAAAAAAAGAAAGAAAAAAGTCTATGTAAGAACTTCAGGAATTTGGAAGCTGTCCTAAGTAGTAAACATTTTTATGTGTCTCTTCTTCACAACTCACACAGAACACAACTTCTAACACCTCTGGTCACTGATGTGTGGGTTTCTTTGACTCAATTCTGACACTGTTTACCTGGATCATGCAGGTTAAGGGCTCATCTTACAGGACTGCTCCCCTCCCACTCCTCATTTCAGACAGAAATGGCAAATCCAGGTTATCACCTGTGTTTCTGACTATCAACTATAAGTCAGAGGTTCCCATGACCCTCACCTCAGGGGTTGATTATTTTGCTAGAGCAGCTCATAGAACTCACAAAAAGTTTACTTACTGTTATATTCATTATAAAAGGAATATATAAAGGATACAGATGAAGATCTAGATGCATAGGGCAAAGTATGTGGGAAGGAGAGTGGAGTTTCTGCACTCTCTCCCAGTGGAATACATTTCCAGGAACACATGCTCACTAGCCCAGGAGCGCTCCATATTAAGGGATATTTATGGTGGTTTTATCACTTAGGCATAATTGATCATTAACTCCATTCCTACCCCTTCTTCCTTCTAGAGGATGTGGCAGCTGGGAGTGGAACTAAGAACTCCAAGCTTGTAATCATGGCAGGGTCTTTCTGGTGATGAGCCCCCAAGTGTCACCACATTAGAACAAAAGAGAGAGACCAATGTATACATACAGCTGACCCTTGAACACTTGATAAAGTATATGATTGTCTACTATGCTGCACACCTGAAACAAATACAAAGTTATGTTGAATGTAAACTATAATTGAAAAAATTTTTATTTAAAAAAAAGAATATGGCCTGAGGGAGCAGAGGGTGCTGGGTGGAAGGGGGGCAAGTGGGGAAAACTGGGACAACTGTAAGAACATAATCAATAAAATACAAAAATAATTAGAAAAAAATGCATCTTTTGGATAACAAATATTTTGACGTTCTGGTATTCAATCAACTTCAAAAAGGTGGGGGGGATTCTTTAAAAATAATTAATACATTTGAAATCTACATGATCATATTAACCAGTATCACTCCAATACAGTTAATAAAAATTTTTTAAATATAATAATGATTGTAACAGCATGTGTAAATTCCTATAGAGGGAGAAGGTGGTGTAGTGAAAAACAAGGCAGATTGGGTTCAGATCCTGCTAAGAGAGTGCCTTGGGCCAGTTCTCAATCTCTCTGACTCTGTTCTGTCTCCTGGAAGCACAACATTCCTCCTTTAGTTCTGTCCTGGATAGTTCTAGTTACAGGCTTTTAAATTTTTTTATTATTATTATTTTTTAAAGAGAGTGTATTTATTACTCCATTGAGCAGTAAAATTAATATATATTTTCTCATGACCCATCAACCAGCACACAGAGTAAGCCATATTATATGCTCCAAGCCAGTTTATTAGCTTTTTCTGACACGATAATTCTTTCTGCCATTTTATGTTTTGTTGAGCAGTGTGAATACTTAATGGCTGATGAACAGCAAGCAAATTGGTAAATGTTGATGCTGCAAGATGCTAAGGCAGAGTTTTATGGTATGTGACCATATTTTATGATATGTGAGCACCTTCATAAAACTAATGGTAGTAACTAATGGTAAAGCTTAATAGTCATTCAGGGGTTGGTCGAGGTCCTTTGACATGAAGGTCATCTTACATAGCCTTGGAGGAAATGACCAAACAATAGTTTGTATGGTAGCTTGCAGGCATTATTTGTAGAGGTATGTCACAACTTCTGATTTGAAAAGAAGCAAATGGTGATTGCCAATATATGACATTAGGAAAAACATTATGGCACTTTGCTACACAGATCCCACGTGGTCCAGACTCAGTTAGCTTTCTCATATCAAATGGGATTACCACGTGCTAAATGGTATTTGTTTGTAGCATTCTTTTTCTTTTTAAAGATTTTATTTATTATTCTCAGAGAGAGGGGAAGAGAGAGAGGCAGAGAGGGAGAGAGACATCAATGTATGGTTGTCTTTCACCTGCCTCCAGCTATTGACCTGGCTAGAGACCTGGTTTGCAACCTGGTTATGTGCCCTGGCTGGGGAATTGAACCAGCAACCTTTGGGTTTGCAGGCCAGCACCTTTCCACTGAGCCAGCAGCCAGGGCTTGTAGTATTCTTTTTTTTTTAAGTATATTTTATTGATCATGCTGTTACAGTTGTCCCAATTTATTTTCCCTTTGCTCCTCACTGCCCAGGACCCCCGTTCTCTTCTGCAACCCCACCCCCCTTTAGTTTATGTCCATGGGTCCTGTGTATAAGTTCCCTTACTTCACCCTTTCCTATATTATTAACTTCCTATTGTCTATCTTGTACCCACAAATTATGTTTCCTAATCCCTGTAGTATTACCCCAATTCTCCACTTCCCCCCTCCCAGCTGATAACCCTTCAAATGATCCCCATACCTAGGATTCTGATCCTATTCTGCCTATTTGCTTTGGTTTTGTTTTTATTTTTTTAGGTTTTGTTATTGATAATTGTGAGTTTGTTGGCATTTTAATGTTCATAGTTTTTATCTTATTTTTCTTAAATAAATCCCTTTAACATTTCATATAATAATGACTTGATGAAGATGAACTCTTTTAGTTTTGCCTTGTCTGGGAAGCACTTTATTTGCCCTTCCATTCTAAATGATTGCTTTGCTGGATAGAATAATCTTGGTTGTAGGTCCTTGCTTTTTTCATCACTTTGAATACTTCTTGCCAGTCCCTTCTTGCTTGCAAAATTTCTTTTGAGAAATCAGCTGATAGTCTTCTGGGAACTCCTTTGTAGGTAACTCTCCTCTTTTCTCATGATGCTTTTAAGATTCCCTCTTTATCTTTATCTTTTGGCATTTTAATTATGTTGTGTTTTTTGTGTGTTCCTCTCTGGGTCTACCTTTTGTGGGACTCTCAGTGCTTCTTGGACTTGTATGTCTATTTCTTTCATCAAATTAGGGAAGTTTTCATTCATTATTGTTTTCTCACAAGTTTTCAATTTCTTACTCTTCCTTTTTTCCTTCTGGCACCACTACAATTCAGATGTTGACACATTTAAAGTTACCTCAGAGGTTCATAAGCCTCTCCTTGTTTTCAATTCCTGCTTCCTTATTCTGTACTGCTTGACTATTTATTTATTCCTTATGTTTCAAATCATTGGTTTGAATCTTGTTTTCCTTCCCTTTATCATTGGTTTTATGTGAATTTTCCTTTGTTTCACTTAGCATAGCCTTCACTTCTTCCCTTCTGTGTTCGCTGTATTCAAGCATGTCTGTCAAGTCTGTGCATGTCTTTATCACCAGTGTTTTTAACTGTGAGTCTGGTAGGTTGACTATCTTCTCATCTGTTAGAATGGCTATCTCCTCATCACTTAGTTATCTCCTTGGGGCCTTGATCTGTTCCTTTTTTGGGGTCATATTTCTCTATGCCCTCAACTTGAAAACTTCCTATGTTTGCCTCTGCATCTTAGGTAGAACTGTCGCACTTGTCTGGATGGGAATTTCGCCTTAATATATTTTGTTTGTTGGACTTCTGCACAGCTCAATTTTCTGGAATTTATGGTTGTCTTCAATTTGAGGGACATGTATCCCTTCTTAGTTGTGGAGAGAGATGTAGCATGTCTACCTATGCCTTCATCATGGATTCCTCAGTATTTGTAATACTTTTTTTTTCTATTGTTGTTGTATTACATCCATCCCCTTTTTGCTCCCTTCTGTCCCCCTCACCACCCACCCATTCCCCCCAAAGTCAATCCCACCCGTTGTCCATGTCCATGGTTCCTTTATACTAGGTTTTGTCGAAGCTGCTCCCCTTCCTTGCCTCTGCCTCCCCTCTTCACCCATCCCCTTTCTCCCTAACCACTGAAGGCCTATTCCTCGTATTCATATACTTGGTTCTGTTTTGCTTGTTGTTAGTTTTGCTCATTATTGTCCCGTAATGGGTGAGATCATATGATATTTGTCCTTCACTGACTGGCTTATTTCACTAAGCATAATACTCTCCAGTTCCATCCATGTTGTTGCAAAGGGTACAAGTTCCTTCATTCTTTCTGCTATATAGAATTCCAAGGTGTAAATGTACCAAAGTTTTTTGATCCAATCATCCACTGATGGGCACTTAGGCTATTTCCAGCACTTGGCTATTGTAAATAGTGCCGCTATGAACATAGGTGTGCATAGGTTCTTATGAATTGGTGTTTCAGGATTCTTTGGGTATAGTCCAAGTAGTGGAATTGTTGGATCAAAAGGCAGTTCCATTTTTAGTTTTTTTAAGGAAACCCCATACTGTTTTCCACAGTGGCTGCACCAGCCTACATTCCCACCAACAGTGTATGAGGGTTCCCTTTGCCCCACATCCTGGCCAACACTTGTTGTTTGTTGATTTGCTGATGATTGCCATTCTGACAGGTGTGAGGTGGTATCTTATTGTGGTTTTAATTTGCATCTCTCTGATGACTAGTGATGTTGAGCATTCTTTCATATGCCTCTGGGCCTTTTGTATATCTTCCTCAGTGAGTTGTCTGTTCAGGTCCTTTGCCCATTTTTTAATTGGGCTGTCTGTCTCCCTGGTGTTGAGTTGCATTAATTCTTTATATATTTTTGAGATCAGACCCTTGTCTGAGGTATCATTGGCAATTATGTTTTCCCATACAGTTGGTTCCCTTTGAATTTTGCTGATATTTTCTTTAGCTGAACAGGAACTTTTCAGTTTGATATAGTCCCATTTGTTGATTTGTTCTTTGATTTCCTTTGCCCTTGGTGAAGTATCAGTAAACATATTTCTATGTAGGATATCCAAAAGTTTACTGCCTATATTTTTCTCCAGGACCTTTATGGTGGCACTGCTTATGTTTAAATCCTTTATCCATCTTGAGTTTATTTTGGTGTATGGTGTAAGTTGGTGGCCTAGTTTTATCTTTTTGCATGTTGCTGTCCAGTTCTCCCAACACCATTTGTTGAAGAGACTGTTTTTACTCCATTGGATGTTCCTTCCCTCTTTGTCAAATATTAGTTGACCATAGAGTCCTGGGTTAATTTCTGGGCTCTCTATTCTGTTCCATTGATCTATATGTCTATTCTTATGCCAGTACCAGGCTGTTTTGATGACAGTAGCTTTGTAGTATTGTTTGAAGTCCGGTATTGTGATTCCTCCTACCTTGTTCTTCTTTCTCAAGATTGTGGTGGCTATTTGTGGGCGTTTTTGGCTCCATGTAAAATTTTGAAGTATTTTTTTCTATTTCTGTGAAGTCTGTCATTGGTATTTTAATTGGGATTGCATTGAATATGTAGATTGCTTTGGGTAGTATGGACATTTTAATGATGGTAATTCTTCCCATCCACGAACATGGTATATGCTTCCATTTATTTGTGTCTTCCTTGATTTCTTTTTTCATTGTTCTGTAGTTTTCCGAGTACAGGTCTTTTACTTCCTTAGTTAAGTTGATTCCTAGGTACTTTATTTTTCTTGTTGCTATGGTAAATGGGATTTGTTTTTTCACTTCTATTTCTGTTGTTTCATTATTGGTATACAAAAATGCTTTTGATTTCTGGATATTGACTTTATACCCAGCTATTTTGCTTAATTTGCTTATTAGGTTGAGTAAGTTTTTGGTGGAGCCAATCGGGTTTTGTATGTACACTATCATATCATCTGCAAATAATGACAGTTTGACTTCCTCCTTTCCAATTTGGATACCTTTGATTCCCTTTTCTTCTCTGATGGCTATAGCTAGAACTTCCAAGACAATGTTGAATAGAAGTGGAGAAAGTGGGCAGCCTTGTCTAGTTCCTGATCTTAGGGGGAAAGCTTTCAGTTTTTGTTCATTAAGTATGATGTTGGCTTCAGGTTTCTCATAGATGGCCTTTATAATGTTGAGGTATGCTCCCTCTATTCCCATTTTGCTGAGGGGTTTTTTTTTTCATAAATGGTTGCTGCACTTTATCAAATGCTTTTTCAGCATCTATTGATATGATCATATGGTTTTTATCTTTCAATTTGATGTGGTGTATTACATTGATTGATTTACGAATGTTGTACCATCCTTGCATCCCTGGGATGAAGCCCACTTGATCATGGTGTATGATCTTTGTAATATACTGCTGAATCCGATTGGCCAATATTTTGTTGAGAATTTTAGCATCTATGTTCATCAGAGATATTGGCCTGTAGCTTTCTTTCTTAGTTGTGTCTTGCC
>PVIW01010817.1:0-26999 GCA_004026585.1 Noctilio leporinus
AAAGAAAGAAAGAAAGAAAGAAAAGGAGAAGAAAAAGAAGAAATATAAACAATAAAATGCCAATAAATATATATCTATCAACAATTGAATCTAAAAAACAAAATAAACAGCATAATGGAAATAGTATCATAGATACAATGAACATTCTGATGGTTGCCAGATGGGAGAGAAGGTCATAAGGATGGGAAAAAAAGGTGAAGGGGTCAAGTACAAATTAGTAATTGCAGAATAGTCATGGGGATGTAAAGCACAGCATAGAGAATAGAGTAGCCAAAGAACATACAAGCATGACCCATGGACAATGGCATAGAGATTACCTAGGGGATCAGGAGCAAGAGCTGGATGAAATGGGGAAAAGGGGTAAAACTAGGACAACTGTGGTAATATAAACAATAAACTATACCTTAAAAAAAAGAGAAACCAGTGTAATGGGGAAATGATAGAAAGGTAGGCCATTTATTATTCATTGTTCTTGAGCTGGACTCAGATGTCCAGGTTGACACCTCCTTAGGCAACTCTGCTGTGTGATTTCACTTGATGACTGTATTTGATTCCCTGGTCTACATCCCCAAGCTGGATTTTCTCAGTAAAAAGGCAATTGTGGCTATATTCCCTTGCTATAAAATCCAGAGTTTATTATCATCTTTGCCAGGTGGTTCTAAATGAAAATTGTGAACTTTATTGTTTCTTGCTCTTTTAATCTGACTTGTCAGTATGGAATGTATATTAGGTTGGATTAGGTGATAATCTGGTAAAGTTTGAACCCCTAAACCTTGGTGGCCAAACACAAGAAAAGTTTGCTCTTCATTCTAAGTGCATATCTGAAGTGGGCTGGTGGAGAGCCCTCACCCACACAGTCACTCAGGGACCTCAGTAGAGCACCACCATCTCAGTCCTACCTCTAGAAGCTTGGTCTCCATGGTAGAGAGCCTAGAGGTGCATGAACCAGAAACAAATTCTTTGGCCAGACACAACTTAATTCACTTCTGTTTTCAGCCCATTGTGCAAAAGTCAAAACTAGTGGGTGTCCCTAACCTGTTAATCCTCCCAGATACTTGCCATGAAAGAGAACCAGGTATGGGAGAGGACTAGAAACCTCCACTACTAAATGTTAGAAATGTGTAGAGCAAGGCCTGGACTCATTTGAAATTTGTACATTGAAGTTTGTGCTATGTAACAGTTTCAGGGATTTAGCACATTTTAAAAATTATTTGTTTGAAGTTTGCTAAACTTGAACCACTTGCCAGACACTTGTTCCAGGCACAAGAAAGGGCAGCAAAGAAATAAGACAACTTCCACCTTGGCAGGTGTGGCTCGAGTGTCTGCCTGAGAACTGGAAGGTCATCAGTTTGATTCCTGGTCAGGGCATGTTCCTGGATTGCAGGCCAGGCCCCTAGTTGAGGACATTTGAGAGGCACCAATCTATGTTTCTTTCACATGTCACTGTTTCTCTCCCTCTATTTCTACCTCCCTTCCCCTCTCTCTAAAAATAAAAAATAAAATAAAATAAAATAAAATAAGAAGTAAGACAACTCCCTACTTGTGATGTTTCCCTCCTAAGTGAAAAAGAAACAGTAAGTGACTAAAAAAGTGAACATAGAATACGCCATACAGTTTCAGGCTTGAATAAAAACTAAAGTGGGGGACACATCTGCAAAGGGGAGGTAGGTACTGTTTTGCATAGGTTCTCAGAAAAGGCTTCTCCTAGGGTGCCACTGATAGTTGACTAAGAAGTAGAGGCAAAAACTCATCTGGCAGCATAGTGAAGGATAGATTTCCATGAACAGATCCTAAAGGTGAGGAGACCAGCTCAGATTCTATTTAAGCAGGAAACTGGACTTCACTTAGGGTGATAGCAAAGGAGAAATCAAAAGACCGTGAGAGAGCTTGCAAAACAAGAAGCAATAAAACTTGGTGACTGGCCATGGAATAAGGAGAAGTGTAAGATGATGTTGAGCTTCTGTCTGGTCATTGGACAATAGTGGCAATACTGGGGAAGGGGGCACTTGCTCCCATGGTCTGAGAATCATAAGCTGGGAATCTACTTCTTAGCTGAGCTTTTCATCAGCTGGGTCATCCAAGCTTGCAGGCTTCTAGGCAGCTCTTATTCATAAGGATAACTAACTAAAAAGGGAAAGAAGAGGATGAGGTAACTAAAAGATGAGGCATGAGTTGTAAGTACAATATAAAGGTGTGTGTGTGTTGGGCAAAGCTGAGTGTGTGATTGTGTCAGTGTGTGTATGTGAATTTGTGTGCATGTTGGGAGGAATGTCTGAACAGAAGACTTACTTCAAGGGGCAGGTGTGTGACTGCATGCAGAAGTGACTATCATCTTCCTTCTCTTTTCAGTTCTTTGGTAGCCGAACTTCCATGAAATGTACCCTGTAGGTGAACCCCTCTATTCTGAATATTCTATCATCAAGTCTATGAGAAAAACAAAAGTCCAGGCATCCACCTATTGTTACAGAGATTTATGGTTGCCTGCCCTGTCAATCACTGATTTGAGGTGAGAGGATAAGGGGTTAGGTTTCTCTATCTTGACTTGCTGGTGTCCTCTGGGGCCTGCAGTCAGGTGGAGTGAGGCATCTACACTTGTGGTGAGTGATGTGGGCTATTTCAGAAGACCAGAAATCAGCTGTCAAATTATCAGAGAGGGTCCTTGACACAGGCTAGAGTAGCTTTAAATGTAATTTTGAAAATTTTGACGAATGTGAATGACAGCTTCAAGAGCTTAGCTTTATATTGGTGGGGGAAGGAGAAATTTTCAAATACAAGGAACTCTTTGGTTGAAAGGAACAGATGTGTTCCTAGGAGTTACATTTAACCCATTTAACTGTCATTTCCTGAACACTTGTAAACTTTCTGCTTTTAGGTTTGATAGGCTCAGGATGTTGACCTCAGGATTAAAATCTGACTCAAGCCAGATTCACTTTAAGTGTATTCCAATAACCAAGAGAGCCAGAGGTATCTTAAAATATCATATTTGCATCACTAACAACTTAAGCAACTTTCTAACTGCCTCATTGTTTTTGAGCAGCCTTCCCAGTGTTTTACATTTCTAATTCAGCCTTATTTTAAATGAAACATTATTTTTGAGATATTCTGTTCTTTCTCATAGTCTTAAGAAGGTCTTTATTCTCTCAGCTGGAGTTTGGTGGAAAGACTTTCTCTCCCAGCTGATTTCATTTCTCTGAAGTCACCAGGGAAAGCCCATCTCTTTGGGAAAGCACCCGATCAGGGCGCATGCTGATGACTTTGTATGATAAGCTGTATGATAAACTGTGAACTGCAGTCGACATTTTAGTCACCAGATGAAGATGCGTAACCCTTCCTGCAGCGGCATCTTTGCCAGCTCAGTGAAGCACAGGCTTGGTATCCAGAGCTGCAGACCCCAGTTCCCGCTTCTCCACTAGGGAGTCCTGTGCCCCAGGACGGCTCTTTCACTTCTGTCCTAGGAAGAAGGCTGGCGATGGGCCAGCTGATCACCCAAAGTCCATTTTAGGTCTGGAAGTTCCAAAATGCCCACCTTAGTACCCATTAAGGTTCTTTGATGTTATCATACCACCTCCCATTCCAATACCTCTGATTTTGTAACGGAAGAGGCCAGCTTCCAGCAGACAGTCCAGGGAGGAGAGAAGAACGGCAAGATGGGGAGCTCTATGTGGGATGCTGCTGACTTTATATGATAAGCTGAACATTGTTGAAAAGTATCTTGGGGTCCCTAATTTTTTCTTATGGAGTAATCACTTCTGAATTTATCTACAGTTGTTAAACTGAAGGGATCCCTGCGCTCCTCCATCTGGGCATTTTATGTTACAGATGGGGATACCTACAGGCACAGATGCTGCCCCTACTTTTTCTTTTGCCTCTTGCCAGTCTCAGCATCTGGGCCAAAACCCAGGCTTACCAACCACAGTCACTGTTCTTCCTATAGCGTGATCTAGAATAATCCCTTTAAGACAGTCTCTTCCACCTCATGAAACAGAGAGGACTTAAATTGTTCTACCAACTCCATAAAGTGCTGTTGACTGTGAGTTGCTAAGCTGCCTCGCTTGAGGTTCGTGAGCTGCTTGCTATAGAATTTCCAGATTGGGGAGGCAGATCTGAGTCCCCAGCAGCCCCCATCCTGGAAAGTAAGCTTCATAAGGGGAGCTAGGGGCTCCCGACATTGTTCCTGAGTACCTGGCACTTTGCCTGGCATGTGGCAATCATTCAACAGACATTCTAGAATAATGAATGAAGTTCCATCACTCCCACCATTTCTCCTCCTTCTCAGGCATCTTTTCCAATCCCCTTAGCATGTCTCCAAATCCAATGAATAGGTAATAGTTTTGGTATTTTTGTTGCCACCAAGTAAACCTGTCTGTCATTTCTACTCTTGTCTGTGCCACCGCCATCTTCCATGTGAGGACAGGTCACCACTGGCAGCTGTCAGATGTGGGTGCACCGGAGCCCCTCAGGCTGAATTCAATCAAACCTAATGCCTCAGGTTTCCTATTTTCCTCTTGAACTAATCAGTGTGTGGACAAATACTTTCTTCTTCTGCAGTTTTTTAAAACTTGTCCACTTGACCCTGCCCCAGCGAAGCTGGTCATCTGGAGTTGTCTTGTACTGACTGCTCTGGGTATTTGAATTGTTAGTCTTGCAAAATCCACAGCCTTGTTCCTGCAGGTTTTTCTTTAAGGGTTCATGACCTTGGCATTCTTTTCAGTGACATTCCCAGGAGCTTCAGCTATCGGAAGCATTTGAAAGCACACACTTCCTTTGGTGACATCAGCAATGCAGTGATGTGTGAGGGCTTTGGCCGCCCCTGGCAGGCACTGTGCCAGGCCAAAGGGCAGCAGGAAGGAGGGCGGTGGAACAGATGCTGGCCAGCGAGGGCATGTGGGCTTTTTTCTTTTTTCTCTTTCAGAAGGGGAAAATCCAAGGCGCCCCCTTTTTTGGCCACATGCGCTTCAAGAACGTAAACTAATGGGACAGAACGGAATTGACTCTTTGGGACAAAGTTTACCCAGTGGATGAATTGGTCCAGCCCTTTGATTTGGGGGGAGTCACAGGGTTTTATACCTGCCTGCAATCTAGCATATGGAGGTGTCTCCTGGTCTGTGGTCTCCCCTTTGCCCAAGAAGTCTCTCCCCAGAGACAAGAACCTCGGTATGTCTTTGAGGTGAGACCACAGAACAGGACCCTGGAAAACTGCTACCCAGCGTTTGGTCTCAAGCTCATCCATGGGACTCAGGCCTTGACTTGGTGCAGCACAACGGCAATGCTTGCTAAGGGGGGCCAACATTCCCAAACCCCATGCTGTCAGAAGAAAGGAAATCATAAAATGCTGAATATTGTGTTATAACAAAAATTGTCTTACCACAGAAATAAACTACTTTTCACATTGAAAGTCTGAGATTTTATAAGACAAAATGGTTGAGGGCAGGGTGCCTCAGCTCCCACCCACGTTCTCCCCACTTGCCTCTCATACCACCCTCACCTGGGGCTCTCTCTCCCAGGCCACCCACAGTAGTTATTCATGTCCCCACCCTTCCCAGAGTTCCAGCCGTGGTCCAGCTTATCTATAATCACTTCTACTAATGCTCTTTTTTCAGACATTCATTTTAGACTTTTCACTCAACAAACTTTTTAAGCCTATTAGCAGCAGCAGTCACAGTTCCTGGGTGTTCTGTCTCTCCCTTTTCTTATTGTCCTTTTGGAAGTCTTGCTAAAAACAACAAAAGTAAGAGAAAAGTAGTGAAATGATCTGAGTCAGGGTGTGACAGAGGAGGCTGGCCAAGTCTGGGGGTTCCTAGGGCCAGATTGGACCCACACTATTGGGGTTTGGGTGGGCAGCCATTGTGTGAGCTGTGAACATTCTCAGTGCTTTGTAGGACCTTGCTCTGCTTGGGACAGATGCTACCCCTCAACAGGAAACTGGGGTCACTGCCAAGGTACAACCTCTAAGTCTATCCCGTTGCACATTATTCTAGACTCAGAGCAGGAGGCACTTGTTTGTGGTCTTGGAGCCAGGCCCCATACCTTTTCAGATCCTGCCCCTCCGCAAATTCCCTCTCAGGTTCCCCACCTCTAGGAATATGTTCTTCCTGCTGTTAACATGTTTCTATCTAAACAATTCTGTAAGGCTGGGGCAGGCATTCTCCCTCATGTTTCCAAAGGAAAACCAGAATATAAATGATCAGTAACTGGGTCTTGTAAAATGTGGGGGGAGGGTGGTAATCCTGGTTTTAAAAAAAGGCAGAAAACAGTGGGCAGGAAATTGAGGAGTGTGACTGGGCGACCCCTACACTGCAAAGCAGTAATGAGTTCTGCTCGCTGTCTTAAAGTGCACTAGGCCTCAAGCCCAGGGAAGCAGCCATGTGTGGTGCTCTGCCGGCTAGAGCTCCACACAGAGGAGACAAGGCAGAAATACAGAGGCAGGAAGAAGGCCTGGAAGGAGTCAGCCTTGCACTCCTCAGGTAGGTTTTGAAAGTCACTCCTGGACTTTCTCTGCTCAGTCCTTGCCTTCTACAGCTCTCACCTGACCAGGTGACAGTGGCAGTGGGGAGTTCCAGGAGCTTCCGTGGAGGGGGTTTAAGGAAGAGTGGATTCCAAGAGAATCTAGTTTCCCCTCATGATACCTGAGGTAGGACACCTGCCTGGGACTCTCTCCTCAGCCCGGACTAGGGCTCAGGACAGGGAGGCTGCTAAATAAGCATCCAAGGAGTGAATGAGAGAAGCTTATTACATGCAAATACACCACCACAAGGATTTCGATCCTGGTCTGTCCAACTTTGAGGCATGTTCTGTTTTTCCATCACACTGAAAAAAATTCCATTATGTTTGGAAAGGGAGTGCCTACTCTGGAGATGCCAATCCAGGGAACTTGAAGGGTTATTGAGATGGAGGGGAATGGCTGGCAGCTCAGACAGACAAATTACAACTCCAATTAGAGGAGGGGGCTGAATGTGACATGGAACGTGGAGGGCTATTGAGGAGACAGAGATCACAAGACACTCTGAATAGTAAAGAACAAGCAAATGTATTTATTTGGTGACCCATATATTGTTGACTGTGAATGTCTAGAGGATTCCATGATGAGTAAGAGCTCTTGCCCTCAATATTTCCTGTTACAGAAGGAGCATTAGCCAGGGTTCCCTGAGAAACAACCAGCAGGATAGATACAGGTGTACAGGATGAGATGTAGCCTAGGAATTGGTTCACACAATTATGGAAACTGAAAAGTCCCAAAATTTGCTGCCTAAAAGCAGGAGACCTAAGAGAGCGTGGTGGAATCCAGTTTGAGTCAAAGGCCTGAGAATCAGAAGACTGACCATTTATGCCCTGGACCCAGGCTGCAGGCCTGAGAAGCAGGAGCACGAAGTCCAAGGGCAGGGGAAGATGGGACATTCCAGATTGACACAGAGCAAATTCATCCTTCCTCTGCATTTTTGTTCTGTTCAGATTGGACAGTGCCCACCCGCATTGGCAAGAGTTATCTTTACTCAGTTTACCAATTCAAATGCTAACCTCTTCTGGGAATAGCCTCACAGATGCACCTGAACTAACATTTTACCCTTAGACCAGTCAAGATGACCCAAGATTAACCATCACAGAGAGGAACTCAGAATTGAACCTAAAAGTTTCTGTATGGCAAGGTAAGCCTGGATCTCGGCTTGCTTTTTGTGATGAGGCTGTAGTTTGCCAGTCTATAGCTGGGCTGTCCCTTCTAGTAGCCACTGCCCCACGTGGCTGGTCTGAGCTGAGATATGTTGTGTCAAATCCACAGTGGATTTTAAAAACTTACTTTAAAAAATCTAACTGTTTATATTGAATTAAAACTATTTTGGTATATTGAGTTAAGTAAAATATATTATTAAAATTTATTTCAAGTATATGTTGCTATTAGGAATTTTAAAGTTACATTTGTGGCTTGCATTATTTCAACAACACTATCTAAAAGGAAACTAAGATCCCCTTGTATATTGTTTTTTAATCTAAGACTAAAGGAAGGGGCCAGAGCTTTCACAATTTTTTTGAAAGGGTTCTCCCCACTCTGAACCTTAGGCCTTCTCAGTTCTCAGAGTCAGAGACCTCCAAAACAGATGTTACTTTCCTCAAAAATATGTCTCCAAGGATGACCCCCCCCCCAAAAGTCATTGGAAAATGGAAAAAGGACTCCTCAATGGCCTAGAGAGACTCTCCATCAGAGACTTCCCCACACAAACAGAGACCCTGAAGTTCCTCTTGCAGCTATCTGTTTCTCGGTGTGGTCTGTGCTGTAACATGTGGAACAATGTTAGTAAGCTTGGTGCATGCTTAGACTAATCCAAGTTAGTTTTTCTTGTTGCAGGAATTCTTGGACTTGGAGTCTTTATAGATATCGGGACTCCTTGAGAGCCAAACATTTTATGTGGCCTTTTGTAAGTTTACTGAGGACAGATCTCCCATGCCTTTTTTGAGCATTCACTAAACATATATCAAAAAGGCTGTGTGGGCTCTATGACTTCTACACTTTTGCTAAAGGTCCTCTTCCTCCCCTGCCCCCACACTACCATTCTCATGTCCCCTCTCTCTCTAGAAGAAATGACCAAAGCTATAAGGCACCCACTGCTGGAGCTGAGAGAAAACGGAGCTGCTTCTACTAGTTTCTAGAGTATTTTGTTCACTGGCATTTGGCAAAATGGCACTTGATTTAGTAACAAAAGAAATGTGCTAGTATTCAACAAGGTGAAACCATTTTTTCTTTGCCTGGTTTTGACATTCTCATGAAGATCTAAAATTGCCCTCTGATTTATATGACTATAGGAGATCTCTAAATATATATACAATTTGTGTACTGGGAGTCAGAGAGAAAGTAAGAGAGGGAGCACCTTATATCAATGCCTAATTCACTTAATTCAGGGAGAAAATACAATCAATTTTCAATAGATAGCTTTAAGGTTCACAAAATGTTAGATTAAGGCCCTTACTCAATAATCATTTATATTCTTTCATATCTGGGCTCTATCCCTCCCAGAGTGTACGTGGTGGGTGGGGGTTGGCCTGTTGCAGTGAGCCACACACAGGCTGGGGCATGACTGGAAGGAGGCCAGGTTGCTCATTTACCTCTATCCATTTTGCAGATATTGGCTGCTGGTATATTCCATCCCAGCACTCTCCCCTTCCTCGTTCTCTCTAATTCTGACAACCCTCTCCCAAATACTCGACTCAGGTTACAACCAAGCTTTCAGCTTCTGTCATCAGCGTCCCAAACCTGGCCCACTTAAAAAAAAAAAAGTGTCACCTATAAGTTGACCTTGCCATTCCAGGCATTTTCTCACTATTAGTTCATCTCCTTGGTTTCATCATCACTTAACAATCATGTATTTAAAGGAACACAACATGGGGCTGAGTGTGGGCTCCTACTGGGTCTGCACATATGAATAAAATCAGTTGATCTATTGTTGTTTTTAAAAGAAGCCCTGGCTTCATTTGGTTGAATTTGTTAATTTTTAAAATCTTCATGACAACTAAATTATAGTTTGTTCCTTATTTACACTGAACCATATGACCTGCACTGTCCCCAGAACCTTCCTCCTTGCCTTTATAATCTCTCTCTCTGTCCTGGCACTGGCAGTGCCCCTGCCCTTCTGAGCATCTGCCTTCCTTTCTCCACACACTCTGGAGCTCCTCAGTATCCATTCCAAAGGCAAGGCCATTACAGGACGTGGAGCCTTCCCTGTCTCTCTAACACAGAGGAGACCCAGTTTCAGCTGACAATCTCATATTGCAGATCAGGAGACAAAAGAGCAATTCAGTTCCCATGAAAACTTGCCAGATTTCCATTCAACGATTTTCCTTCTAGAAATCACTTTTTGTGTTTTCATCACAGAAGTGAATTCAAAGAAAAATGAGTAATTGCTGGTCCACTCAGAATCATCAGTCTGCCACAAGTAAGTGCATTCCTGCATGAATCTATTAATTTCCATTTCCAGTGTTTTCAGATATAAGAAGACAAATGTTCAATGTAATGCACACCACTACTCTGTTATAATTATACATCTTAATGCCTAAATTGGCAAAGCACTTCATCGATCAGTATAAATTTGGTTCTTAGGAGGCTGCTTTTGCATTTGACACATGGGAAAATGACTACAAGCCTTTTGTAAGATTTCTTGGCCACTGCTCTCCCCAGAGTTACAATAGTAGTAATTGCTGCTTTTGGTGGCCTCGCTGTAATCTCACATCCTGGTGGCTCAGTACACATGTCATGTACTTGAAGAAAAGTGAGTGGTGGGGAATCTCTAATTACGAATAAAGTATTTTCCACTCTAGGACCATTTCCTGAGTTCCTAGGCAGCACCATTCCAAGCACAATTGACTAAGTACCTGTATGTACTAGGAGCTAGTCCAATGTTTAAGATGTGGGTTCCATGGTACAAAGAAACAACATGCCCAAAATGGAGTCACTCATGGCAAGCCCCACCAAGACTTATATCTAATCTAATTTCAGGAGTGGAGTTTTAAACCAATCAGTCGAGAATTTCCTGGTTGGCACTAGTAAAATAAGACCCTCTGCATCCCCCTAAGAGAAGGTGATTGCCTGATATAATCTACTCCTTTAAATTTCTTGTCACACTCTGATTCTGCCTATAAAAGCCTTCTATTTTTGCACAGCTCCTCAGAGCATTTTTCTGTATACTAGATGGGATGCTGCCCTATTTATGAATGTTCAATAAAGTCAATTATATGTTTAAATTTACTTGGTTGAATTACATTTCTTCAACACCTATAATTCTAAACAGGTCATGTCACCTACTTTCTTCTGCAATGTGGGGAGGCTGGATTCCTGCCAGGCCTGGTAACGGAGAATTCACTCTCACACACAGCCAATAGGAGGCCTTGATCAATTCCTAGCCATTGCTTCCTTCTTTGCGCAGTTCTTGGGGCTATACTAGCTGCCATATCCAGCCCCGTCCTTTCCCTAGACCCTAGGACTAAGCTAGACTCAAGGTCAGGAGACACTTCTGTTCTCAGTACCCCATAGTTAAGCCTCACTGCATTGCTGCAGTTCAGATACCTTCTATCTTAGTTTTCTGAGAGATAGTTGAAAGCAGAGGCTGCTAAATGCCTTACTGGATCTTTGCGACAGCTGAAGAACTGACCCTAGGAAGAGCTCCCTGGAGCTGCCTTCAAAGCCATCAAGCAGAATCAGGTCACATTCATGATAACTAGAGAGGAGCCTGCAAAATCATCAAATAGCTCCTATAGCTTCTGACCCTGAAACCACTCCCCTCTGCTCATCTCATAGCAGCAAAGGAGATGTCTTAGGCTCTGCTTTTCTGGTCAGTTAATGGTTCTAAATTAAATCTTCCCATCTGCATCAGGAGGTGGACCCTAAGAGATGTCTATCGTCCTGGTTGCAGGGAACTCACCTTCCCACCTCTGCAGTATTGGAAGGCACACCAGAAACCAAAAGTGCATTGCAAAAAGCACTGAGTGAACTGACCCTCAGCTTAGTCAATTTCCCAAGCAAAAACTGACCCCATCTATATTCATTTTTATACCCAGTCTGCTTAATCCCCCAGGGCTCAAGAAACCTGTTTTTGTTGTCTGGGAACCAGTTACCTGCTGACAAATTCCAATTCCAGTACTGTTTTGCATTAAATGCTTTATTTCACACAGTTTGTACTTTCCTATGAAGTGCCTTTTCTCTGCACCTCTCCTCAACATAAGTTACCATTTTATAAAGTAAATCTCTGCCCCTGATGGCCACAGTTTATTGTTCCAGGAAAAGCAACTCCCTAATCTGAGCCAAGCAGAGATCTCTTTAACCTACAGGCTGGAAACCAACAGAGTTGAGTAAAAGTTTCTTCTGGTGGATGAAGTTGTGGGGAAAAAAATATCAGCTCCTGGGGCCACAATTTCTGCCATGTGGACAGAGTTGACTAAGGCAGACATCATTGATCATTTCTGCCTTCTTGGAACTTTTTTCATTTGCCTGCAGGAGCCCACATTAGCTTGGTTTCTCTTCTCCCACCAGCTGCCCCTGCCCAGTCTCCCTTGTTGGTTCCTCCTCATATCACTGGCATCTTAATATTTGTACTGTTTTCTGACCTCTTTGCTTTTATATACCTCCATTCCCTTTATCTACTCTTCTTTGTATCATAGGAGACCTAGCTCTACAGGCTGTTTTTCCAGATGCCCTTGCCACCTGGCTGCTGCTGGATGTAGCCCATTGGAGGCATTAAGAGGGGGAGCCCTGGGTGTTAT
The DNA here is from genome assembly GCA_004026585.1 of Noctilio leporinus. Taxonomy (NCBI): domain Eukaryota; kingdom Metazoa; phylum Chordata; class Mammalia; order Chiroptera; family Noctilionidae; genus Noctilio; species Noctilio leporinus. The sequence continues at coordinate 12,241 of PVIW01010817.1, forward strand.
CTAGGGTAGTAGCTTCATTTCTTCTGTCTCCGCCTCCTGGAGGCCTGCCAGAGTTCAGTTTCTGTCCAGAGCCTAGCCCCCAGGTTTTGTAACATGATCTCTTTATTCCCAGATGACATGATTGTCTATGTAGAAAATCTGATGGAATTTATTAGAATTAATGAGTTTAGCAAAATTGTAGCATATAAAATCAAGATACAAAAAATCAATTACTTATCTGTATACTAGCAATAAACAATCATAAATTAAAATCAGTATCATTTAATGTCATATCAAAAATATTATATACTTAGGGATGAATCTGACAAAAGATGTGAAGAACTGTACACTGGAAACTGCAAAACCTTGCTGAGAGAAATTTTAAAATATTTAAATTAATGGAGATATATACCTTATTCACAGGCTAGAAAGCTCACTTTTCCCCCAAATTGATCTACAGATTCAAAATCCAAACAGACCTTTTTCTGTAAAAATTATAAGCTAATTCTAAAACTTATATGTAAATGCAAAGGACCTAAAATGGGGAAAATAACTTTGAATGAAGGTGAGGATTAACTCTACTCAATTTCAGTAATTATTTTAAAGCTATCATGAGCAAGACAGTGTGTTACTAGCATAAACACTGACAACTAGCACTGAGTCTAGAAATAGACCCCTACATATATAGACAAGTGAGTTTTTGACAAAGGTATGAAGACAATCAGTGAAGGAAATGTAGTCATATAATCTAATGATGTGGGAACTATTGGATATTCACATGCAAAAATTATGTCCTTATTTATAACTGGCACCATGTAGAAAATCAACCTCGAATGGATTATAGTCATTGGCATATGACAATAAAACTTGTAGAATAAAGCATAAAAGAAAATCTTTGTAATTTTTGGTTAGGCACAGGTATCTTAGTTACACAACAGAAAGAATGATCCATCAAAAAAATTAACATGTACAGTGAATAGGCGCTCAGTGGTCAGGGGGAAGGGGGTTGGGGGGAGGGGGGAGGAAGAGGCAAGGAAGGGGAGCAGTTTAGACAAGAACCTAGTATAATGGAACTATGGACATGGACAACAGGTGGGATTGACTTTGGGGGGAATGGGTGGGTGGGGAGGGGGACAGAGGAGAGCAAAAAGGGGATGGATATAATACAACAACAATAAAATTAAAAAATAATTAACATGTAATCTTTGAATGACACTGTTAATAGAACAGAAAGGCAAGCCATAGGGTAGAAAAAATATTTACCAATCATATCAGAATAAAGTACTCTTGTTCACTCAATAAGAAAATAAATAGCTCACTTTTTTAAAACTGGCAGAAAATTTGAATAGATACTTTACCAAAGAAGATATTTATTTATTTACAAAGATTTTATTTATTATTTCCAAAGAGAGAGGAAGAGAGAGAGAGGCAGAGAGGGAGAGAAACATCAATATACAGTTGCCTTTCACCTGCCTCCAGCCATGGACCTGACTGGAGACCTGGCTTGCGACCTGGTTATGTGCCCTGGCTGGGGAATTGAACCAATGACTTTTGGGTTCGAAGGCCAGCTCCTTATCCACTGTGCTACGAGATGGGGCCCCCCAAAAGATATTTAAATAGCAAATAAGCAACATTATTGGTCATTAGGAAAATTCACATTAAAACCATAGTGAGATAGTAGTACATACCTATTAAAATGTCTAAAATCTAGAAAACTGACTTTCCCAAGTGTTCATAGTGATATGGAGCAACTGGAACTCTCAGTCTCTACTGGTGGGCCTGGGAAATGGTATAGCCACTTTGAAACAGTTTGGATAATTCTTAAAAGTTTAAACATACACTTAACATACATATATGCTCCAGCTTTCTCACTCTAGGCATATACCCAAGAGAAAAGATAGCATCCATTCAGATAAGGACTTGTACACAGATGTTTATAGAGGCTTGATTTGTAATAGTCAAAAACTGGAAGAAACTCCAGTGTCCACCAACAGGTAAGTGGATAATTTCAGTGTATTTATACAAGAGAACCCTACATCATCAACCTGCTCATGATCTCTGTGGCTTTCCTCAGGGTGATTGGGGACCAGCTGGAGAAGCTGTGTGACTTCCTCCTGCCCCGGGCCCCGCTGGCCCTGCAGCCCTGGTATGTGGACCAGCCCTTCACCTTGATTCTGCTCTCCATGCTGGTCATCCTGCCCCTGTCTGCCCCGAGGGAGATTGGGTTCCAGAAATTCACAAGCTTCCTGGGCACCCTGGCCTCCTGCTACCTGGCCCTGGTCATCGTTGTGCAGTACTATTCCAGGCCCCAGACTGCTGTGTGTGAGACATGCCCTGCCCTGAGCCCTTCCTCCTGGACCTCCGTGTTTAGTGTCTTCCCCACCATCTGCTTTGGACTTCAGTGTCATGAAGCTGCTGTCTCCATCTACTGCAGCATGCACAACCAGAGCCTGTCCCACTGGGTCCTGGTCTCCATGCTGTCCTTGCTGGCCTGCTGCCTTGTCTACTTGCTGACAGGCCTGTATGGCTTTCTGACCTTTGGGACAGAGGTTTCTGCTGACATCTTGATGTCCTACCCAGGGGACGACGGGGTCATCATCGTTGCCCGAGTCCTCTTTGCCATCTCCATTGTGACCATCTACCCCATTGTGCTCTTCCTGGGGAGGTCGGTGATGCAGGATTCTGGCGGAGGAGCTGCTGCCAGGCATGGGGGCCAAGGGCTCTGGCCGACCCCTCAGGGCTGGGGGTCAGGATGCTGCTGACCGTCCTGTGGGTCACCAGGACCCTCACCATGGCCCTGTTCCTGCCAGACCTCAGTGAGATCATTGGCATCATTGGTGGCATCAGTTCCTCCTTCATCTTCATCTTCCCAGGTCTGTGCCTCATCTCGGCCGTTAGCACGGAACCGATAGGGACTCGAGTCAGATGCTGCTTGGAGGTCTGGGGAGTGGCATCCATGCTCGTCGGCACCTTCATCTTCGGGCAGAGCACAGTGGCAGCCGTCCTAGAGCTCCTGTGAGGGACCACCACACCTGGGCAGGGCGGGCTGCCACGGGCCACCCAGCCGTGAGCGCAATGTCATTCCATCATAAAGATGCTGGAGACACTGAAAAACAAACAAATAAACAAAAAACCCTACTTGGCAACACACTGTGGATGCATGCAACAACATGGATGAATCATGAAATAAATATTGGCTGAAATAAGCCAAGCAGAAAGGAGGGCATACTGTGTGATTCTAGAAAATGTAAATTCAGCTCTCATGACAGAAAGCAGGTCAATAGTTACATGGGGCAGGGGTGGAAAAGAATGAGTTCAAAGGGGTATAATGGACCTGTTCATTGTCTTGATTTGATGATGTATAGATATGTCAAAACTTGCCAAACTGTACACTTAAAATACATATGCAGATCCAAGATAGCGGAGGAATAAGTGGAGCTACATCAATTTCCTCTCAGGACCAATCTGGAATTGCAACTTAATTGAGGAGAAAACATCTGGAATAACCAACAGAACACCAGCTGAAGAGATGCCTTATAACCATGGACAAAACAGAAGAGACCACTTTATCACAACGTGACCAGTAGGAAGTGTAGAGACACTGGCTTGGCTGGCTGGGCTGGCTGGCTCTCAGGGGCGTCAGTGGAAGAGATGAAGAAACATCTCAGCAGCCAGGGGTTCCACCTGAAAAGGGTGGGGTCTAAGCCTCCAGCTGGGAGTCCCAGCCTACAGCAACAAATCTGAGAGTCAAATCTGAGAGACAGCATTCAGGTGTGAAAAGCGAAAAGCCACAAGATTTTGCCAGCTTGAGAGAGACACAGAGTTCTTAAAGGGACCATGCACAAAAGTACATTGGCAACTACTTAACCTGGGTTCCAGAAGAGGAAGAGCAGAGTTAACTAGAGGCACTAAAGAAGAGTTTGCAAGCCCTGGCTGGTGGCATAGTGGATAAGGCACCAGCCTGTGAACCCAAAGGTTACTGGTTGGATTTTCCAGCCAGGACACATAATCAGGTTGCAAGCCAGGTTTCCAGCCAGATCTGTAGCTGAAGGCAGGTGAAAGGCAACCATACATAGATGTCTCTTTCCCTTTCTGCCTCTTCCCTTCCCCTCTCTCTAAAAATAATTAATAAAATCTTTAAAAAATAATTTTTTTTTTTTTTTTTAAAAAGGAAGAGTTTGAGACAGTGGCTTTGGGAGATAAATGATAGAGCACCTGATAAGGTCCCAGTGCTGACCTACCCACTATATCGCAGAAATACAACTTTTCCAAGTGGAGCCAGCCTGAGGGGAAGCAACAGCCCCACCCATAGAAATTAATCTGTCTTGCCCAGCCAGTGCCTCAACTGATGGCCTATCTCAGATTGATTGGATTAATAACTAACGAAGACAAAAAAAAAGACAGTGGATCTCTGGTAGTCTCCAACAGGCTGATTAGGCCCAGACTGGGACATGATCTGACATCACCAGGGATGGATCCTGGTGGAAGGAAGCCAAGAAGGTGCACCTCTGCAACAGGATACAAGACATGGTGGGCAGACTGACACTCAGCTAGCCAGAGTGTCACCCCACTCTGGTGAGTGGACACCCACCAAAGAGCAACACAACAACCAAAACCTAACTACAACCATATAGCCCAAATAAATTGTATAAAGGGCATCCCAAGATAATCAAGTTAAGGAGACTGCACAACTGAATCCCACAGGACTCCTACCACAGAAGGTTACATCACAAAGACAAAATGTCCAAGCAGACCAATCTAAGAAGCAGAAACAAACAAGAAGAGTCACCTAAAATGGAGACACAGTGAAACAATCCTCCATCAAAAGGAAAGAGAGAATCCCCAGAAAGAGTGAGAAATGAAATAGAGGCACGCAAACTATCAGACATGGGATTCAAAATAATGATGAGAGAGAAGTTCAATGAGCTTAGCAAGCTCAAGGAAAACTACAAACAACTCCAAGCGAACTACCAAGAACCCCAGGGAAGCTACACAGAACTTACTGAGAAATACAACAGCATTAAAAAGGACATAGAAACTATCAATAAGAGCCAGGAGGAAATGAAGAATACAGTTTCCAAATTAAAGACTATAGTAGAAGAAGTCAAAATCAGGCTAGAGGATGCAGATGATCAGATCAGTGAGCTGGAGGACAATGTAGAAAAAAATTCCCAGACATTGCAACAAAATGCAAAAAGCCTGCAAAGGAATGAAAAGGTTTTAAGAGAGCTGCAAGACAACATGAAATGTAATAATATCCGTATCATAGGGATACCAGAGGAGGAGCAAGGGAGAGAAAACCTGTTTGAAAAATTAATGACAAAATACTTCCCTCACTTGAGAAGAGAAAAAGTCATGCAAGTGCAGAAAGCAGAGAGGATCCCAATGAAGATGAACCTAAACAGGCCCACTCCAAGACACATCATAATTAAAATGGCAAATTTCAAAGGCAATTAGAGAATCCTACAAGCATCAAGAGAGAAACAGCTAATAACATATAAGTGGGCTCCAAAAAGGTTATCAGCTGATTTCTCCACAGAAACACTACAAGCCAGAAGAGAATGGCAAAATATATTCCAAACAATGAAAACAAAGGCTTACAATTAAGGCTCCCTACCCAGCAAGGCTCTCATTCAAAATGGAAGGTGAAATAAGGAGTTTCCCAGACAAAGAAGGCTAAAAGACTACATCTCCACCAAATCAGCATTGCAAGAGATGCTAAAGGATATGCTTTAAAAAGATGAAGAAACAGAGAGAGGCACAGAGGAACACAGGTACAAAAAGGAAAAATTGCAATGAATAAGTACCTATAAATAATAACCTTAAATATAAATTATATTTATTTGGATATATTATATATATATAATTTGGATTAAATGCACCAATTGAAAGGCAAAGGGTAAAACAGGGCACACAGATACGCTGTCTACAAGAGACCAATCTCAGAATAAAACATCTACACAGACTGAAAGTGAAGGAATGGAAAACCATTTCAAGCAAATGGATATGAAAAAAAAAAGTTGGGTACCAATACTTATATCAGACAAAATAGATTTCACAACAAAAGTCATAAAAAAGACAAAGAAGGACATTTTTTAATACTTAAGGGAAAAATTCTTCAAGAAGATATAACCCTTGTAAACATATATGCACCCAACATAGGAGCACCCAAATATGTAAGGAAAATCTTGGAAGACTTCAAGAAGGATACTGACAGCAACACACTCATAGAAGATTTTAACACACTATTATCAACAATAGACAGATCTTCCAGCAAAGAAACACCAAGGATATCATGGCATTGAACAACACTCTAGAACAAATGCGACTTGACTGATATATACAGAAATTTTCAACCCAAAGAAGCAAAATACATTTTCTTTTCAACACATGGAACATTGTCAAAGATAGACCACATCACAGGACACAAAACAAGCCTCAACAAATTCAAGAAAATTGAAATTATATCAAGTATCTTTTCAGATCAAAATGGCTTAAAACTAGAAACCAACCTTAAGGGAAAAAAATTCAAATTCTTGGAGACTGAATGACATGCTTTTTTTAATTTTTATTTTTTTAAAATAATTTCCTTTTTAACAAAAATTATTGTAAATTTTATTGTAAATGTATTACATCCATCCCCTTTTTGCTCCCCTCTGTCCCCCTCTCCACCCACCCATTTCCCCCAAAGTCAATCCCACCTGTTGTCCATGCCCATGGATGACATGCTTTTTAAATAATGATTGGGTTAACAATGAGATCAAGGAAGAAATTTAAAAAGTTTCTGGAAACATGAAAATGAAACACAACAGCTCAAAACCCATGGGACACAGTGAAGGCAATCCTGACAGGGAAGTTCATAGCAATGCAAGCCTACCTGAAAAGGATAGAGGAATCTCAAATAAACAACCTAACCCTATAGCTACAAACACTAGATGAACAACAAAAAACAAACAAAGCCCAGAGCAAGTAGAAGGAAGGAAATAATCAAGATCAGAGCAGAATTAAATGACATAGAGACTAAAAGAACAATTCAAAGGATCAATAAATCCAGGAGTTGGTTCTTTGAGAAGATAAACAAAATCAACAAACCTTTAACCACACTTATCAAGGAAAAAAGAGAAAAGGCCCAAATCAATAAAATCAGGAACAAAAGAGAAGATATCACAGCCAATGCCATGGAGATACAAAGGACTGTAAGAAATTACTATGAACAACTATATGACAAGAAATTTGACAACCCGGGTGAAATGGAAAAATATCTGGAAACACATAATCTTCCAAAACTGAATCAAGAAGAAGCAGAAAGCCTGAATAAACCAATAACAACTAGTGAAATTGAAGCAGTAATCAAAGAACTCCTGGCATGGAGAGATCCATGATTGTGGCATAGATAAGTCATGGTGCATTTCCTCCCACAACCAAGAACAATACATCTTCCTCAAAACTAGAGACATCCAGAAATTTCTGAATGTAGAATTGCACAGAAACCCAACAAACAAAGGATATAAGAAGTAAAGCCTCATCCAGACAGGTAGGAGAGGCAGATCTGGGACTCAGAGGAAGTGGTTAGGCTAGCAGATTGCCAGCAGATTGCCAGCGCACTTGGCGAGGCAATTACATGAGCTGGTGGAACAGGCAGGAGAGCAGTAGGTGTCTGACCACAAAAATAAAAATCATAGTAGGGGCATCTATTGAATGTTCCCACCACCAGACCAGATCATGCAGCATCAGACCAGATCATACAGCTCACTGTTTCAGCATTGTGGGAGAAAAATATAAAGCCACATTGCTTTTTCTGACTGTGAAAACCAGTGGGGGTTGGGGCAGAGGAACTATCAGGAAGAGTTCATTTGTTTAGATGCCCCCACAGTCCTGAAAGGTCCACAGACCCACCCACTCTGGGAACCATGTAACTAGAGAGGTGTAACCTCACAGGAGAAGTGGGAGAAGTGCCTAAAAAAGAAACAAGTACTGAGCAAGTGGCATAGATCCCTCTCAAACCCTTCCCCCAACATACAGCACCACAACCTGGTAAAAAGGGTGGCCCCATACTGATAAGTACCTAAAGCTCTGCCCCTTACAACTAAGAGGTGTGACAACTCTACCTAAGACACAGAAGCAAACACAGAAGTCTGTCTAGATGCAGAGACAGAGAAATATGACTCAGCTTTGGCTGGTAGCTCAGTAGATAGGTGCTGGCTTGTGAACCCAAAGGTTGCTGGTTCGATTCCCAGTCAAGGCATATAACCAGGTTGCGAGCCAGGTCTCCAGCCAGGTCCTTAGCTAGAGGCAGTTGAAGGGCAACCATACATTGATGCTTCTCTCCCTTTCTTTGTCCCTCCATGCCCTTCTCTCTAAGAAATAATGAATAAAATCTTTAAAATGGAGAGAGAGAGAGAGAGAGAGAAAGAAAGAAAGAAAGAAAGAAAGAAAGAAAGAAAGAAAGAAAGAAAGAAAGAAAGAAAGTAAGGCAGGAAGGAAGGCAGGAAGGAAGAAAGAAACATGACTCAAGAAGGGCATAAATCAAGGTCCCAGTGGCTGAACTAAGTAAGCATCAGAGAAGTAGCCAGCCTGACAGGTGAACAGATAGTCAGCCTGACGAATGCACATTTTAAAACACTGGTAATAAAGATGCTCACAGACTTGACAGATACGCTTGAATACGATAAACAAATAAGGGAAAAAGTAAAGTCTAGGCCAAGTGAAACAAAAGAAAGTACACACAAAACCAATGGTCAAGGGAAGGAAAATGGGGTTCAAGTCAATGCTATGAAACATAAGGAAGAAATAAAGTCAACCACCACGGAAAGTGGAAACGAGAATTCAAAAAAAATGAGGAGAGGATTAGGAACCTCTGGGATGACTTTAAACGTGCCAACAACCAAATCATAGAAGTGCCAGGAGAAGAGGAAGATCAAGAAATTGAAAACTTGTGTGAGAAAACAATAAAGGAAAACTTTCCAAATTTGACAAAGGAAATAGACATACATGTCCAGGAAGCATAGAGAGTCCCAAACAAGCTAGATCCAAGTAGAACCACACCAAGGCACATCATAATTAAAATGGCAAAGGTTAAAGATAAAGAGAATCTTAAAAGCAGCAAGAGAAAAGAAGAGTTATCTACAAAGGAATTCCAATAAGACAATCAGCTGATTTCTCAAAAGAAACTGTGCAGGCAAGAAGGTCCTACCAAGAAATATTCAAAGTGATAAAAAGCAAGGACTTTCATCCAAGATTGCTGTATCCAGCAAAGCTATCATTCAGAATGGAAGGGCAGATAAAATGCTTCCCAGACAAGGTAAAGCTAAAGGAGTTCATCATCACCAAGTCCTTATTATATAAAATGTTAAAGGTACATATGTAAGAAAAAGATCAAAACTATGAATATTAAAATGACAACAAAGTCACAATTATCAACAACAGAATCTGAAAAATGAAAAAGAAGGAAAACAAAAACAAACCAAGCAAACAATCAGAATAAGACCTGAAATGTATGTATGAGGATCATTGGGTTATCAGCTGGGAAGGGGAAGGAGACAAAATGGAGAAATGCTGTAGGAATTAGGAAACATAGTTGGGTACAATATAGGGGGAAGTTAAGAATAATAGAGGAAATGGTGAAGTCAGAGGACTTATATATGCAACCCATGGACATGAACTAAGGGGGGTTGGGCCTGGGGGAGAGAATGCGTGGACTGGGTGGAAGGGAGCAAAGGGAAAAGAATTTGGGACAGCTGTAACAGCATAATCAATAAAATATACAAAAACAAAACAAAACAAAAGAAAAAACAACCTCCTGGCACACAAAAGCCCCAGACTGGATGGCTACGCAGGTGAATTTTACCAAACATTTAGGGAAGAATGAGCTCTTATCCTTCTCAGCTCATTCCAAAAAACCCAAGAAGAGGGAAGACTCCTAAATTCTTTCTATGAGGCCAGTATTATGCTAATCTCAAAACCAGGTCAAGACACAACTAAGAAAGAAAACTACAGGCCAATATCACTGATGAACATAGATGCTAAAATCCTCAACAAAAACTCAGGTAAAACAGTTCCAAAAATACATAAAAAGATCACACACAATAATCAAGTGGGATTCATCCCAGGGATGCAAGCATGGTACAATATTTGCAAACCAATGAACATAACATACTGCATAAACAAAATGAAAGACAAAAATCACGATCAGATCAATAGATGCTGAAAAAAGCTTTTCATAAAGTACAGCAATCATTTATGATAAAAATGCTTAGCAAAGTGGGAATAGAGGAAACATACTTCAACATAATAACGGCCATATTTGAGAAACCTGAATCAACATCATATTCAGATGGGCAGAAAGGAAAAGCTTTCCCCCTAAGATCTGAAACAAGAAAAGGATGTTCACTCTCTCCACTTCTATTCAACATAGTTTTGAAAGTTCTAGCCATAGTAATCAGACAAGAAAAAAGAATCAAAAGCATCCAAATAGGAAAAGAGAAAGTAAAGCTGTCATTACATGCAGATGACATGACAGTGTACGTAGAAAACCCTGTAGACTCCACCAAAAAACTATTCAACCTAATAAGTGAATTTGGCAAAATAGCTGGATACAAAGTCAATACCCAGAAATCAAAGTCACTGTTGTACACCAACAATGAAACATCAGAAATTTTAAAAAACATCCCATTTACTATAGCAGCAGGAAAAATAAAGTATCTAGGAATAAATTTAACCGAGGAGGTAAAAGACTTGTACTCAGAAAACTACAGAACACTGAAGAAAGAAATTAAGGATGATACAAATAAATGGAAGCATACACCATGTTCATGGATGAGGAGGATTAACATCATTAAAATGTCCATACTACCCAAACCAATTGATAGAGTTAACTCAGTCCCTATTAAAATAGCAATAATGTATTTCATAGTTCTAGAACAGATACTTCAAAATTTTATATAAAACCAAAATACCACAAATAGCCATACCAATCTTCAGAAAGAAGAACAAAGTAGGAGAAATCATATCACAATACCAGATATCAAACTATATTACAAGGACATGGTAATCGAAACAGTTTGCCTGATGCTGGCATAAGAATAGACATATAGATCAAAGGAACAGAATAGAGAGCCCAGAAATAAACCCAGGATTCTATGGTCAATTAATATTCAACAAAGGGGGAAGGAGCATAAAATGGAGTGAAAATGTCCTCTTCAACAAATAGCGTTGGGAGAACTGGACAGAGACATGCAAAAACATAAAACTAGACCATCAACTTACACCATACACCAGAATAAACTCAAGATGGCTGAAAGACTTAAACATAAGCTGTGCCACTGTACAAGTTCTAGAGGAAAATGTAGAAAGTAAAATTTCAGATATCCCACACAGCAATATTTTCACCAATATTTCTCCTAGGGCAAGGGAAATAAAGGAACAAATAAATAAATGGGATTACATCAAACTAAAAAGTTTCTGCTCAGCTAAAGAAAACATCAGTAAAATGAAAAGGGAACCAACCTTCTGGGACAACATATTTGCCAATGACACCTCCGACAATGGTTTGATCTCCAAAATATATAAAGAAATTATATGACTCAACACCAGGGAGACAGACAACCCAATTAAAAAATGGGCAAAGGACCTGAATAGACAATTCTCTAAGGAAGACATACAAAGGGCCTTTAGGCAAATAAAAGAATGGTCAACATCATTTATGCAAATTAGAACCACAATGTGATACTACCTCATACCTGTCAGAATGGCCATCATTAACAAATCAACAAAAAAGTGCTGGCAAGGATGTGGAGAAAAGAGAACCCTAGTGCATTATTGGTGGGAATGCAGATTGCTGCAGCCACTATGGAAAACAGTATGGAATTTGCTCAAAAAACTGAAACTGGAACTGCCTTTTGGCCCAGCGATTCTACTGCTGGGATTATACCTGAAGAATTGTGAAACACCAATTCAGAAGGACCTATGCATCCCTATGTTCATAGCAGTACTATTTATAATAGCCAAGTGCTGGTGCCCATCAGCAGATGAATGGATAAAGAACTCTGGTACATTTACACAGTGGAATACTACACAGCAGAAAGGAAAAAGGAACTCCTATCTTTTGTGACAGCATAGATAGAACTGGAGAGTATTATGCCTAGTGAAATAAGTCAGTCGGTGAAAGACAAATACCATATGATCTCACCCATTACAGGACACTAATGAACAAAACAAACAAACAAAACAGAACCAGATACATGAATACAATGAATAGACTTTCAGTAGGCAGTGGGGAGGAGGGAGCAGGAGGAGGGAGGTGAAGGCAAAGAAGGGGAGTAGTTTAGTCAAGGAACTAGCATGGAAGAACCATGGATATGGACAAGTGGGATTGACTTTGCGGGTAAGTGGGTGGGTAGAGAAGGGGAGAGAGGAGAGGGGAAATGGGATGGATGTAGTACAACAAGAATAAAATTAAAATTTTAAAAATCTTTTAAAAAGACTGTCCAGTAGTGGTTTTTCCAATAATACAGTGAATGAGCTAGAAAATAACTATAATTGATATCTTAAGAGTGGACACTCACATTTTGCATCTGTTACCGTTTGAGACACTATAGTAACTTGACAAAATTGAGTACAGTGGGCCATCTAGTTGCCTCAATCAAATCAGGGTTAGCTCTATTGAAATTTCAGTTTTATACAGAAGAGCACATTGTTCTGATCCCAACCAGCTTGTAGGTAAAGAGCTTTTAAAGTAACTTTGATACATAAACATGTTCATACTGTTCTTTTTTGATTTGATATTGCAAGTTCAGAATGCCTGCTGGTTTCTGCCCAAGAACTGTCTATAGCGGTTCTCAAAGTTTGATCCCTCTTAGAAATTCAATTCCTCAGATCCCTTCCAGACCTCCAAATCAGGAATTGTGGGGGGTAGGTTTCTCCCAGATTACATCTTCTCACCTTCATCAGAGGGAATTATTCTGCATTCGTTATCACATTTTGATTTATCTATTTTTTACATATGTAGGTATAAACTTAATATGCGTCATTGTTTTGTATGTTTTATTTTAACCTTTATATAAATAATCTTACACTGCATATGTCCTACTGACACTTTTTCACTCACATTGCAAGTCCATGTGGATTTTAACGACTTTAATCATTGACTATTAGATCTGCATCATATTCTTTTGTATGACCACAATTTATTTAGCTAGTGTGTTGTCAGTGGACACTTGGTTGCTTATAGTTTTTGTTATTTATTACAGTGTTGTTGTGAACATTCTTATGTCTTCTTGAGTGTGTATGTGTAAGTGTGTATATATATATATATATATATATATATACACACACACACACATATAGTACATACATATGGCATATACATGGTTTGTGTATATATCATATGCCAGAAAATTCCATCTTCATGTATGGAAGGTAATATTTGTAATGGAATTATAAATTGTGAAAATGTGTATATACATATATAATGATGTATATGGAATTTCCTGGTATAAACTGTGGAATTCCTAGGCCACGCAGTATGCTCACATTTAACTTGATTAGATACTGTTACTTTTGTTCCCTGAGAAAGTTCTGTCCATTTACATTCCCACCAGCAGCATACACCAAGTCACAATGCTGGCAGGCTGTGACTGATGGGCATGAAATGGATTCGAAATTTGGTTCTACCTTTTTCTAATGGCCATCTGTGTTTCCTCTTCTATGCATTACATGTAGCTATCTTTTGCCCTTTTTTTAATATTGAGCATTTTACTTTTTTAAAAAGTTACTATGGTCAAGAATGTGCTGAAAATATTTCCTCCCAATTCATAATTTGTGTTTATAGTCTCTGTTTTGTGTCTTTGGAGAACTAGAAATTCTGGTTTTTAATGGAGTTACATTTGTCTATTATTTCCTTCAGGGTTTATACTTTTGTGTCTTTATCAATGTTTTCCCATCTCAAATTCATAAAGCATTGCTTTACAGCAACCTCTAAAAGCTCTGCCTTTCACATCTATGCCTTTGAATCAGCTGGGCTTGTTTTTCCTGCGATAAGAAATTGGGTAAGGACTCCAGAAGCATGGGCTGAGAGGGTCTGTCTCTTCCTTGCTGAGTTGCAGCGCCACTCCTGGCCTTCTCTCTACTCGGCACTCAGTAGGTCCTACAGGACCAAATACTGCTCTTTTTCAGTTTCTCAGGTTTCCACATTTTCCTGCCACCTTAACTTTGATCCTGCTCTTTCATTTCCTTTCGTGTTTCTCCCAGTACTTTTGATCATTCTTCCCACCATTTTTCCCCCTTTTCTTGGGATGGAAATTCCTAGCAGTTGATTGTTAGTTTTTGAATATCCTATAATTTTCTCACCTCTTCTAACTTTAGAAGTTTGTCTCAAAATTATTGCCCAACCTTTCTAATAAATCTATTAATAAGGCCATTTTGTTAATAGCCAAGATCTCACTTTTGTTCTCTCACTGTTCCTGTTTTATAGTGTCCTATTTTTGTTACAGATACATCATAATCTGAGAAAAGTATTGTACAGCAATTAGAAGGACCAAGGGGAAAGACATAAGGGGACCCAGCTGGGAAAATCTGGGAATTCAGGAAAGTAAACAGCTCAAAGTGGTGCCGTCCCATAGAAATATAATGTAACCCAATTATGTCGTTTTAGATTTTGTACTAGACACATTTTAAAAAGTAAAAAGAAAGAGGTTGACAAGAAAGAGGCCTCTTAATCTGGTTAATTTTAATGTATTTTGGTTAACACAATATATCCAATATATCATCATTTTAACATGTTG
>PVIW01010817.1:27099-41677 GCA_004026585.1 Noctilio leporinus
CATTTTCCCTCTCAGACACCATCTTCTTTTGCTTTGTTTCAACCCTTTGAAAGTGCTTGTTCCCTCAGGGCTCACCTCCTGTCCACAGGACCCTGCTCTGTGACTGTCATCCTTGAACTCCACATAAGACTGTCACCCTTTGCCATACCACACTTGATGCCAAGGCTGCTGCCCAGCTGCCTGGTCCCTTACTCTGACTTAAAATGCTGCAGCCTGAAGGTGTTATGAAAGGCTAGAAGTTCAACCCTGATATTGTAAGAACTGATTCCCATGGGCAATCAGCTTATCTCCAACCACAGACTCTAGAGGTGGGTGGGCTCCCAGCTTTATGGCCAGCTCTGGTCATGACAGGCTCAAGATCAGGAGTAAGCTTGGTTGAGGTTGCAATGTTTAGGGCCTGGTCTCTGGGCCTGTGCACTGGTAGAGAGAAGGCAGGGCCAGGAAAATGCGGAAGGGACCAGCAGGAGGCATAAGAGTGCTTAGTGCTCAGGGACAGAGCCTTGGAGTGAGGCCCAGGCTGTGCAGGAAGCTCTGCCTGACCCGAGCCCTGAGGGCTGGGCTGGGCAGGTGTGCGTGGTGGGTCAGCCCTAGGCCCCTCCTGCCCTGATGACTTACAGCTCATACAATAGACCACTTGTGTCACTGCATTTTGATGTGTCTTGGGTTTTAACAGAGGGACTGAGCCCAGGGACCTCTAGGGACAGAGAGAAATGGCTATGAGAGAGGCCTTTGTGCAAATCTCTCCTGTAGGAAGGGCCCTGGGGGTGTTGGCCACAGAGAGCGTGGCTGTGGCCAAGGAAGGACAGTGTTGGAAAAGAGGATGTGGTCTCAGCAACTCACTTGGACTGATGGCCTGTGGGTGTTGGGAAATGACAAAAGAAAAGCTTATCAAACCAGTGTGGAGTTGCCTACTTTTTAAATAGGTTTTTGAAGTACCTTGAAAGTCTGAAGTCTGGGAAAGGTTAGCAAAATTTCAAGATGCTGCAAAGATTTTTAACCAAGTGAATAATCTGGATTCATTTACCTTCTTTCTATTGTCATCACATGCAAAGGCTTATTTGAGACACTTTGTTACAAAAATAAAAATTAAGAGCTGATTGGGGCCAACATCCCAGTCACCCCTGGAGAAACGTTTAAACCCATTTTGGCAGAAGGGGGTACTTCTGAATGGTTGTACTTATATTCTTGACTATGGGCATGCTATCACTATACCATGTTTAAACACAAGGCATAAGGTAGCACCAGCTTATTCTTGTGAAGCAGGAAGTTATAATTGTGCCCAAGCAGAGATGTGGGTGCTAAGATTGGTGGAGCCCACTCTTGTTTGAGGTAGCAAACAGCCACATATCTTCATGGGCACCAGTTTGCAAGAAGTGCTTTCTGGGTCTTGGCATCTTTTTGGCTAGAGAAAATAGGTAGGGGCAAGATTTTTAAACACAACACTGTGTTAAAATTCTAAAAGTATAGTCACTGTTATCCCCGTTTTCATATGCCTGTAGTCTTCACATTGTGACAATCCCAAGGACAACTCTGATTTTTCTAGCTTCAACCATTAATTAGCCCTGGGTCTTCAGCCCCATTCCAAGTTTCCCCAGTTTTTCACAGGATTCTGGGGTGGGTCTCACCTGGCCCTTGAACAGACTTGGCAGCTTCTGTGTAGACTCCTCGCATTCTTCCAGTGAGGCATTTCTTGCTGATGCCCACCACCGTGGCCGTAATGCATCTGTAGGGATGCCTTTTTCTCATCTCATGCATCCTGCAATGGACTCAGATGGACATCCATGGTGTGGCAGGGGTTGGGAGGTCCACTCCCAGACAAACATGATGCTCTCCTTTTCCTTAGCTCTCCTCCCCTAGTCCTCATAGAATATCATTCTTGTTAAGTCAGGAACCCTCATGCAAACTCAGTTCTACTTAACCTTCTGGCATACTTTCATAGGAACATCTAAACCTAAATGGTAACTTAAGTTTGGAAACCAGTTTTGCTAACCTTACCAGCAACACCTGGGAGTAGGTTTTGGTGGAGGAGGTGACGGTGAGGAGGATTTAGAGAGTGATACCTTCACCCTAAGCAAAGTGATTGGGAGGTCATAAGAACTACTTGGACGGCTGGACTTCTTTTCCCCTGGAGTTTGGGGAAATGATTTTTGATTCCCACCTGGTAAGCCCAAAGGCTAGAGTCCCTTTTTCCTGGGAGAGGAGTGATGAGAGAAGCAATCATGGCAGCAATGTGCACTTACCTGGAGGATAATGATGACAGGAGAACCACCAGTGACCCTGCAGAGAGGAGCCAGTCAGAGGTCACCTTAAGGAGGATCCCACCTGGAGGACTGTCTGGGACATGAAGAAGCCTCCGCAGAGGAAGATTGTAGGAAGAAGACTTCAAAAAGAGTCAGAGAAAGTCGGCAGAGGACGGACGTGGCCCCAAGTGTCAGCAGTGGGATTCCAAGGTGCCCCCTAGTTATAGGGCCAGCAGTTACACATCCATCGCATCTGATCCTAATGGGACTCCCTGACTGTCCTGTTCCTTTCTGCCCTAATCTGGAGTAGATTTCAAATGAACAAAATTTCAGAGTCCTATTGGATGGGAATTTCCAATTTTTGAAACAAAACTGGTTTTGTGACAGCAGGGACTAAAAATGTTATAGAAGTTGCTCAAGAGTCTACTCGCAAATAGGGAAGAGGGAAGTAAGTTTGAAGGAGTAAGAGAATAATCCATTTTTCTGTTACTGCTTCATGGGTCCAGCGACTAACACAGTGCTTTTGCTAGGAGAGGCCAACTGCAGCTCACTGGGATCTCCACTCTCTCACTGGCTTGTCCATTCAACTTACATGTGCTGAGTGCTGTGGGTGCTGCTTAATATTTAGGATATCGAGTTTTACTAAAACTCTTATTTCTAAGCAGCAGGGACAGTCTCAGTGTGGGAAGCTGTGCAGGGTCTGGGACCAGGTGCAAGAAGACAGGCTTCTATTTCCTGTCTCTCATTTGCTTCATGGCACATTCCATGCTTGCCCAGCAGGGAGGCCTCCACTTGGTGACTTCAAGTGTCAATTCTCTCTTGTTCTTCTCCCTTCTCTGTCAGCATAGTTGAATTTATGTGAGTGGTAAAATGTGTACATAATGCAACTCCACTTTTATTTCATATATTTTTATTACTGTTATTACACAGGCATTGTTGACTGCGGGAAGCACTAGAAAATAAAAGTATGTACAGACATGGGAAGAAAGCTATCGTAATCCTGGCCTCCCATTTCCTACCCTTAGCTAGTAGGTACTTACATATCATTAATTAATTGGTCTTTACCACCATTTCTGGATACATCAGTTTTAGACTTTATAAGATTTCTGCTGAGGTGGATGAGGATTCAGTTTGCATACCCTACATCACCTCCCCTTCACATCTTTTAGTAACTCCCATCATTCTTTTTGTTCCTCTGCAGGTTGACTTTGTGACTTTCAATGGCTTTCACATTTAACATTGTCTATCTCTAGTGCTCTCCTGCTCTCCTCTCCTTCTCACCCACATTATCTGGAAGTTTACTTGTACATTGTCAAGGCTGACAACAATCATATGATGTCAATAGTTACTACATTGTCTATGCTTTTCCTTTTCATGACTGCAGCATTCTCTCAAATCTGAGAATGTTAATTTTTGTTACTTTTTAAAATTTTATTTATTTTAGAGAGAGAGAGAAAAAGGGGTGGGGGAGAGAGACATTGATTTGTTGTTCTACCTATTTATGCATTCACTGCTTGATTCTTGTATGTGCCCTGACCAGGGATCAAGCCCACAACCTTAGGGTATGCTCTAACCAACTGAGCTACTCAGCCAGGGCTAATTTTGCTCACTTTAAAGTTCTTGTTCAATTAGCTCTGTTTCTTTAGTTGTTAGTTCAATTTGAGGACTTTAGCTTTTTTATTTTTTACCCTCACACAAGAACATGCTTAATTAATTTTAGAGAGAGGGGAAAAGAGGGAGAGAGAGAGGGGGAGAAACATTGATGTGAGAGAGAAATGTTGATCAATTGCCTCTGGTATTTGCCCTGACTAGGGACTGAGGTTGAAACCTAGGCATGTGCTCTCACTGGAAATCGAACACATGGCCTTTTGGTTTACAGAATGACACTCCAACCAACCAAGCCACACTGGCTGAGGCAGCATTTCTTAACATATATGTTTCCTTTAGGTATTGATTGTTTGATTGATTGATTGATTTATGTATTGGTTGTTGGGTCACCTGTCTGTTGAATGCTAGTTTTGTTTATCCTATCCTGCTTCAGATGATAAATAGGATACCTGTAATTTATCATTCCAGAGTTGGGGATGCATCCACCAGGTGTCCCCACGTACATTTATATGTAAGCCAGTACCCTATATTCTACACACTGTGCTTTGGGCACCAGTGCAGTGGACACCTCTGGGGAAGGTCCTCTAGAATCAGAACTGTACTGAGAATATAGCCTGGCCGCAACCCATCTTGAATTCAGGAGTTACCAACCAAGAAAGGCCGTTGGTGACGTTCAGGAAAGAACTTACGAAAGTAGGCATAGTCACCAGAACAAAACAGGACCTGGAAACTTCATTGAGACCTATCAGGAAAGGTCATATGCGGTCCCAGCTCCAGCAGGACTCCATGCCATCAGACTGCATTCTGGAATTGGTCATTCATCAAATATTTATTGAGCTGTACTTTATGACAGACACTGCCTTAGTGCATTCAGGCTGCTATAACAAAATATCATAGATTGGGGGTGCTTATAAATGATAGAAATTTGTATCTCACAGTTCTGGAGGCTGGGAAGTCCCATGATCTAGGTGCTGACTGGTACCATCTGGGGAAGGCTGTCTTCCTGGTTCACAGATTGCTGTGTTCTCACATGATGGAAAGGGAAAGGAAGATAGAAAAATCTCTATTATGAGGCACTAATGCCACTCCTGAGGGCTTTACCCTCTGGTCTTATAGCTGCCCAAAGGCCCCATCCCCGAATGCTGTCACATGGTGGGGGGTGGGTAGCTTTCAACAGGTGAATGCGCAGGGGACACACATTCAGTCTATAACAGACCCTGTGGTACTCTTCAGGGTTACCCACCTTGCACACGAAACTCACCCTCGTGTAGGAGATGGGGACACAAACACATTGTAATCACTGTGGTAAGTGCCACAGGGAGGAAAGCACAGGTCCCTCTGGGGTCCTGCTTGGAGGAATAGCAGGTCCAAATGGAGGAGGGGGAGATTCCAGAACTAAGTCTCACAGACAACCCAGAGTTAGATAAGAGAGGGTGGCAACTGGGGGTGGAAAGGCAAGTGTTCCAGGCAGAGGCAAGAGCAGGGCTGAGGATAAAGAGGCATGAGAGGGCGAAACAGGACCCGGTGTCTAGGAGACTAACTGGAGGACCAGCTGCTGAGGAAGAGGGCAGTGAGAGTAGGAAAAAGAAGCAGGGCAGCAATGGGTTCCCAGTATCTGCTCTCCACTATCACACCACACACCCAAAACAGTGGCTTAGAACAGTAACAATCATGTATTTTGCTCACGAACCTGCAGTTTGATCAGAACTCATCAGGGAAGGCTCATCTCTGCTCCACAGGGATCAGGTAGTGAGCTAAGGGCAGGAAGATCTGCTTCCAAGGACACAGGACTCCCATTTATGGCTGCCAGTCAGTGCTGGTGGTCACCTGGGGGCTAGTCAGTGCTGAGGGCCAGGACTTCTGGCTCATTTCCACATGGGCCCCCCTTGCAGCCCAGTGGCTGTGGGCCAAGTGTGAGCACACCAGGACGAAGAGCCAGGTGGGGAGCTGCATGGCCTTTTAGTGCTCCACTTCCAAAATCATGTAGTGTCACTTCTGCCTTATTCTATTGGTCAAGACAGTCACAAAGGCCACCCAGTTTCCAGGGGAGGAGACCAAGACACATTTCTTGATGGTTGAGTGGCAAGGTTCCCAAAAAGCATATGGGACCAGCTATTTTTAGACCCTTAATCTTCCATATGGAGCAACTGACAGATTATAAGTGGTTGCAGCAGGGAGGTCCATTCCGACACTACTTAATGAAGTGAGGAAAGAGCCAATTGGAGAGAAGAGATGTATTCCAGTTTTCCTAGCTCTGGGAGTCAGAAAGGCAGGCTCAGTAGTGGAGAGCAGCTGGCCACCCCGCATCTCGTCCACTGGAGGCGCGGTCTGTGGAGACTGGCGCTCGGTTCCCTGGCCGAGGAGCCAGGCTCTGCTGCTGAGAGCTGCCGGCCTGAAGCTGGGAGCCCTTGGTGTGTGCTGTCACCACAGCAGGCGGGGCTGTGCTGCCTGTGGGCCTGAGGAAGTCTGGAGCCACTCACAAAGGCCCACTATTGTCACTGATTGACAGTGACAGCAGGGAGGCTGCCAGCTCTGCCAGGCCCACAGAAAGAAGTCATCCCCAGAGGCTGCTGAGAGAACAGGAAGGTCTGGTCTGCTTTTAAGTCAGGGAAGCTCCTGATGGTGACCTGTGCAGGGATAGAGGGCCCCGGCCACCCGATTAGTTGAGGACCAAGAACATTCAAGGTAACATTCAAGAATGTTCAAGGATATTCGACATTCTTCTTGAGAATGTGCTTGTTTCCAAATTCACCTTCAAACTGACCTTCAGTGGTAAGACACTTAAAGGTGAAAAACAACACGGCTAAGCTTGATTGTGAAAGACGAGAGTAATTATTGGGAAGTCTCAACAGTGTGTGTCTTGCTGTTTGACCAGCACATATGGGTTTCTCTACCGACCTCAGAATACACCTGTGCTCTCCCCTTGCAGGGCGACACATTTACCTGTCCCTCCCAGCAGCAATGAGTGAGGAACTTGTCCCAGGCTCAGATCTGTGGCCTTGGCTTAGTCCCCATTATCTTGGCGCCACAAGTCAGAAGACCTTTGGAAATGTACAAGGATCCCTGGGACATACATGCTCACAAAAGAAAATTCTACCTAGCTCCAGCATGGAAGTGGGCAGACAAGGCTGCCACATGCCTTTTCCTGATGTCAGGAAGATGGGGTTTTTAAAAAATCAAGGACCCCTTGCCATGGCACACCTCTGAAGAGGCCTCTGATTGTGCTTCAGTCATTGTTTGAGCACTCTTCCTATGTTGTTTCCACAACCTCTTTAAGCCTCCGTTTTGTTGTTTATAATGTAACTGATGGGCTCAGGAGATACCTGCGGTTCCTTCCAGCAGACGGCCATGAATGTGCTTCCACACCTTTCTGGGGGAAAGCAGTGGGGCCTGACTGCCGGTATGAGTGCAGACCTCTGAGGTATATTTTTTTCGGGAGTAACAATTGGCCAAAGTCATCCAGATGAATCAGTTTCTGGACTTTCTACCCTTCAATCTTCAATGACATTTTTCTTCTCTCCATGAACATAGACTGCACCACCTCAGATGTGCAATTCATAAGTCCTATTTTCCAGCCACAGCCAACTAGTCTTCCAGTTTATTTATTTAATCTTTCAATATCACCTGGATCTCTCAACTCATAGGTACCCATATTTCTCTCTTTAATCAATTCCTCTTTCTCCTTTATCCAATTTAGATGCCATGGTTTAACTTTATAACTATAGCAGAGGATATTTTATCTCATGCCATTTGGTCTGGCAATTGGAAATTTAAGTACACAATTATTTCTTTAAAAGGTTAAAGTTAAAGTTTGGAGTTCTGAAAAAATGATAGATATACCTTTAAACATGTTACTTTAGCTTCCAACATCTAATTGGGTATCAACTCACCAATGTTTGGGTTAGGCCCATGCCTGCCTTTGAGATAAGTTGACTGATTGAAATTCTGCATGGTGTTTCTTTCGTAAGTCACTATAAAGACTCCTCTACAAATTCCAGTTTAGTTTCCTTTAAAATTGAGTGAACACCGAATGACACTTGGGAAGTGATTTAAGTATAATTATATTCTTACAACAACATGAACGCCTGGAATAAACAGGTGCTGGAACAGCTGTAAGCCCAGAACAAACAAAAATGCCTCTTGATACATCAAGGAGAATAGCAGAAAGCAGGCTCTGGAGCAGTGCCTGCCCCAGGTGTCCTGTGACTCGTGCTTTTCTCTGGTGGGTCCCTGATGCTTCCGAAGGCCACCACACAGCATTTCTTCTCTCCCCAGGCCCTCACCCTTCATCTTTCTCAAGCTGTTTCTTTTAGCTGATGGCCTTGCCTCTGTCATTAGAATGACCTTAGAACCTGACAATAGCATAAGGGATTTATTTGGATGCTAGATATCTATTCAAGGGTTGCAGCTGTAGCAGGAGGGCAAATGTGAAAAGAATCCTGAGGTGGAGGTGCATCTGATAGAGTGGAAGTGATTGCAGACCTCCTGAGGAGTGAGACTGCAACTGGGTCCCTGGGCTGGAGTGGTGTGGGCTGGGGAGCACCCACTGGAAGGGGACAACTCAACCCAGACAGAGAGCTCAGACACCCTGCCTCAGACGAGAACCCAGTCAAAATTGGAGCTGGGAACTCTGATTATAAAATATTCCCCCAACTGAGAAGGCAAACCCAGAAAACCTCTTGGGAAAGTCATGTCGCACAGGTGGGATGACAATGATTCCTTTTATAAATATTCTTAATCCTTGGAAAATACTGAAATAAAGATAGAAATGTTTAAATGAAGCTATAGCATTAATATTTTTGAGATAAGAATATCCGAAAAAGTGGGTAGTTTATGTACTTATAATATTTATGACAATTTGGCATGTTTTAAAAAATGTGTAACTGAAGTTAGACTCTTGAATTTAGGTTGTAATCTTAGTAAATGCATAGCATTTAAGAGAGCTTTAAGGGCCTAGCTAGGTAGCTCAGTTGGTTGGAGTATCATCCTGATAGGTGAGGGTTTCATCTCTGGTCATCAGGGCACATAGGAGAAGAAACCAATGAACACATAAGTAAGCACAACAACAAATCTCTCTCTCTTTCTCTCTCTCCCCGAATAAAGTCAATAAGAAGAGCTTAAGGCTCACCATAGCCCTGGTTAGTGTGTCTCAGTGGGTTGGAGCATTGTCCTGTGGACCAAAATGTCGCAGGTTCTATTCCTGGTCAGGACACACACTTAGGTTGTGGGTTCAATTCTCAGCCAGGGTGAAAGCAACCAGTCACATTTCTCTTTTACATCAATATTTCCCCCTATCTCCCTTCCTCTCTCTCTAAAGCAATAAAAAATGTCCTTGGGTGAGGATAAAAAAACAAAACAAAACAAAACAAAAAAAAAAACTCACCGTAGTCATAACTTTATTAGATTTCCAAGGATTACTAAAGTATTTAGAAAGGTCTGTTTATTAATTAGATAACTTAATTACTTAAATAAGGAAATTGAATAGACATATAAATGTAAGTTAAAATACTTAATGGAGGTTACTTAATACATTAAAAATGAAACTAGATATTAATCAAACTCATTAAAAGGAATTGCTAAATGTTGGGTTTATAAGTAGAATAAGAAAATTGGTAAGCTGAATTTAAAAACTTAAGGGAGAACCAGTGATTGGTAACTGTATTTCTTTAAAAACTCAAGTAACTCCTTTTTAGATAATCTCTTCTATATTCAAAAGCCATTGCTGAAGGCACCAAATCTCCCACTGACAGCCTCATACTCCTTGGGGAGACAGAGCCATGAAACAGACAGTAACCTCATCACCGTCTGGTTACCAAATTTACACGCCAACTCTATACCCCTTTCCTTTTTCTTGATGGTAGCAAGACTCTTGCACATTCCATCATTATCTAGTCCCCTCTCCTTTGGGTGCCCCTTTCCCTAAACTATCAGCTTTGTACTAGCATATAAACAAACCAGTACAGGGCCCAGCATGTGAACAATGGCTAAATGAAGATATACATATATGCAAAAGGGGGTCCAAGGTGTGCAGAGGCAGATGTGTAAAACCATATGGGGTCAAACTATCCCATTTGGGATGGGTTGCCTGTACTGATGCTAGTAGATTAAGGTGATTAAAGTTGAAAGTAGATGGGAAAGTAATGACTTGAGACAAAATTACTCTATTACTTACTTTTAAATGTTTTCTAGACTTGACTATTTTTTTAATTTTACTATTTTAAAAAGATTTTATTATTCCTAGAGAGAAAGGGGAAGGGAGAGAGGCAGAGAGGGAGAGAGACATCATTGTATGGTTGCCTTTCACCTGCCTCCAGCTACAGACCTGGCTGGAGACCTGGCTTGCAACTTGGTTATGTGCCCTGGCTGGGAATTGAACCAGTGACCTTTGAGTTCACAGGCTGGCACCTTATCCACCATGCCACCAGCCAAGGTCTTAGACTCAACTTCTTTTTAAAACTAATCTCCAATTTCATGATCATTTGCTTTCAGATTTCAGCTTTTCTACATTAAGGTAGACTACACTCTATGAATCACACCCATGAATCAAGATAAATAAAAACGAACTTTTCTAAATAGTATAATGTAGGTTGAATGTATTTGTTAATGCCACAATGTGTGTGGGTTCAAAGATTCAGACACTTGAAACTATCACACACATGCAATTATGGATATGAGTTTGAGTTTTAATGGTGTGATAATTTTTTTCTAAGTTTTATAAAAATGTCACACTAGTCATGGCTATTAGGATGGCTAATAGAAAAAAAAAAAAAACCCCAGAAAATATGAAGTGTTGGCAAGGTTTATGGAGAAATAGGAATCCTTGTGCACTATTGATAGGAATGTAAAAATGATGCAGCTATTGTGGTAAATATCTGACACATGCTGCAACATGGATGAACCTTGAAAACATGATGCTAAGTGAAATAAGCCAGTTACAAAAAGACAAGTGCGGTAGGATTCCACTTATGGCAAATACCTTCCATAGTCAAATTCATAGATAAAGTAGGATGGTGGTTCCTAGGGGCTGGGGTTGGGAGAATTGGGGAGTTGTTCAATGGGCGTAGAGTTTCAGTTTATAAGATGAAGAATTCTGGAGATGGATGGTAGTGATTGGTGGTTGCCCAACAATGTGAATGTATTTAATGCCACCTAACTGTACGACAAAAAATGATCAAGATAATTACGTGCATTTTGCCAGTTAAAAAAGGTCACATACCACATGCGGTGTCCACTTTGAGGCATTTTCTAGAAGTTCTGCGGTAGATTATTTACATAGGTGAGAAATAACACCTCTACTGACAGGGACTTTGGCTCATTTTCAGATGCCACGCAATCTTAATTAGGCATGGGGACCAGGGCCAGCTCCGTCCTCTGCAGAGCTTGTGCATGCAAACTCAGGGTAAATCAGAGTTCACCTGGGACCCAGAATATACTTTTTGTAGCCAATGTTTGATTAGGTCGAGGTTTCCTTTCTAGTGTTTTAGATCAGGGTTGGTTTAACTCTAACTAGAGAACAATTTTATCTTATAGGTTCTCTTTTCATTCAAATCAACAAATAATTTTTTAAAAATTTCATGGTTTTATTAACACAAATACAATGTGTACACAATCTGTCTATGCATTTTCTTTGCTGCGCAGCCTGGTATTGGGATTGGTGACTCTGATGGCCAGCTAGGCTGCTCTTTCCACAATGGCTTTGCGGTTCTTTGAGGAGACATTGTAAGCAATATCAGCACAGCAAGATTTGTTGCACATCAGCAGCACTTCAAGCTCCTTGATGTTGTGGACCAGGAACTTTCAAAAGCCGCTGAGCAGCATATGCTTTGTTTTCTTGTTGCTCCCAATACCAATGTTGGGCATCAAGATCTGGCCTTTAAGTCTTCTGCACAGCCTATTATCAATACCTCTGGGTTTTCACCCGTTTCTCTTAATTTTGACATATGTGTCTGATTGGTGTCGGATGAACTTGGTCCTCTTTTTGACAATCTTGGGTTTCACGAGGGGTCTGAGGGCAGCCATGGTGCCGAGTAAGAAATGGCTGCCACCTCCGTAGGCAGCACCGAGGAAGAGCCAAATCAACAAATATTTATTAAGCAACAACTAGATACAGAAAGCAGTCTTAAAAACTTTGGGAAAAGTTTCTAAGTATGAAACTGCCAATCAATATTCCAGGTTTGGCAGGGGGGGAAAAGGCAATTTTGCACAGTACAACCAAGAATTGTTGAAAGTCTGATGGAAGAAACAAAGACACACAGACACCAGAGAAGCTGGCCAGAAACAATCAAGTCCAGCCCTGATGCCAGATAGATGCTGTGGGTCTTCCAGGGAAGGGGTGATGTGATAAAAGGGGTGGGAATGGAGTTGGGATCTGGGGCATGGTGGGAAGGGGAACAAAAATGGCTGCAAAGGGGAGTAAGCAAATGCAGGGAAGACTGTGTATCAAGCTGAGCCTGTTTGTGGAATGGTGGGAACAGCTTTGTTAAGGAGGCTTGGAGGAACTGGGGCTTGAAGGGGAGTTGGAGCATGTTGGGAAGTCTGGTGCTCAGATTTCATCATCTCTGGCGGACAGGAATGATGAGATCCAAGCAGAGACCCAGGAAGGAGAGACGGTTAAGGGAAGAAATTTTGTGAAACAGCACAGTACTATAGTGCTGTATATGTTTTGTTCTTTTTGACTATATGTTAATAAGTGAGATTAGCTTATTTTCCCTTTTTCATTCTATTCAAATCTTGTTTGGACATTCAAGTTATACTAGTCTCATTTTTAAAAAGTTACTATTTAGTAGGGCAGAATTCAATAAGAAAGTAGACTAAATGCCTGGTGGTCAAGAATAGGAGATTATGTATTGGGCATGGAGAAGCACCTTCTGCAGAAGGTGGCCATGTGGGGCTGGGGCAAGATGTCGGGGAGCTGAGTGAGAAGGGCAGGAACCACGATGCCTGTGAGGAGGAGGAGGCTGAGTGCAGGCAGGAGTAGCACTGGGCAGGAGTAGCACTGAATACCACAAAGATAAGTCTGAATCTAGGATTTTGAAAGAGAAAAAATGTGATACATGAATCTCATCCAGCCAAGCAAGCCTTCTTCTTCAAGAGCAACATCAAGCCATTTCCAGATATGAGAGGCCTCAAAGCATATACTTCATTTCTCAGGTTGCTTCATTCAGTGCTACTGAACAAAACTTCACTGAGTGCCTACTATGTTGCAAATGTCTTATTTGGGTTATACCAGTTAACAAAATAAATGCCCCTACCCCTGTAGAACTTAGAATTCTAGCTGTGTGTAAGGTGCATGTGTACTGATAGTAAATAATAAGTATAGTAAAGAAGTAAATTATCCAGTTGGTTGAAAATTGACAGGTACTTTAGGGATAAAAAATAGTGCTATTTAAAAAGGGGGATCAGTAAGTGCAGACTTTATTTATTGAGAAAGTTCTTAAGAAATTTTGATGATCTAGATTCAGTATTCTGTAATATTCATTTGGTGATAATTAACCTCACTACATTTTTTAATTTGGCAATCATATTTTTAAATTGGCTTTTCTGATAAAAATATCGACTGAAGATAAAATTATTTTTTAATACCACCAGGAAACCAAGCAAAGTCCACAGCATAAGTCTTTCTCCTACATATTTTTCAACAACCAGTACAATGAATTGACCATAAGTTTTTGTCCACTCGGTTTGTTCCATGCAACTTAAAATACATATGACATTTTTTTTCTATGTATTTTTCATGTAGATAATTCATCCACTGCAGAAAATTTGGCAAATATTTAAAAATGAGGCCCTGGCTTGTGGTTCAGTGGATAAGGCGCCAGCCTGTGAACCCAAAGGTCGCTGGTTCGATTCCCCAGTCAGGGCACATAACCAGGTTGCAAGCCAGGTCTCCAGCCAGGTCTGTAGCTGAAGGCAGGTGAAAGGCAACCATACGTTGATGACTCTCTCCCTCTCTCCCTTCCCCTCTCCCTGAAAATAATAAATAAAATCTTTAAAAGTAAATAAATAAAAATGTGAAGACAAAAATGTCTCCAATTCTTCAAAATGATTTTCAAATAGTTTTGTATCATCTACAGTCAGGTACTTTTCACAATGAGCTCCAAAAGCACAGCAAGGACGGCACTGCTAAGTCTCCAACACCTAATGCAACCATTGTGATAAAGTAACATGGTTTGGATGCTATTTTTATGTCCAAAATTCTTGTTGGGCAAATATTTTAGTTGGTTCCATTACTCCCAGGTCATGCCTTATTTTTCTTCACTATCCATGGCACAGGAAGGGAACTCTGTCCTTACAGAAGTGGGTACTGCCAGCATCTGAATTACACCTGTGGCTAGATGGGAGTTCGAGGCTGGAATCATTTGTACAGTGTCTCTATAGTTCTACAAGCTGATGTGATCTGCAGACTCAGAAAACTAGGCTTCGTTTAGAGCTTGTCAATCTATCTTTTCCTTTTCATTAATATCATTTTTTTTCTTTTTCTTTTTTTTTTTTTTTAATTTTTTTGTTGTTGTATTACATCCATCCCCTTTATGCTCCCCTCTGTCCCCCCACCCACCCACCCATTCCCCCCAAAGTCAATCCCACCTGTTGTCCATGTCCATGGTTCCTTTATACTAGGTTCTTGTCTAAGCTGCTCCCCATCTTTGCCTCTACCTCTCCCTCCCCCCTACCCCGTTCCTCTGACCACTGAAGGCCTATTCCTTGTATTCATATACTTGGTTCTGTGTTGG